>CAUYQG010203217.1:0-15358 GCA_963574415.1 Tarsius wallacei | reverse complement strand
AAAACAGCCCCGTGCAAATTGGTGTGGTCATTAACCCTGCTTTACAGATGAGGAAACAGAGGCACAAAGAAGTCAAATAACTTGCTCAAAGCCTCACAATAAGTGTTGAAGCCAGGGTCTCCCTGAAGGGCCTGACTTCTGAACCACAGCACTCATAACCCCTGAAGGGAGGAATCACAATCCTATCGTTTATAGGACTTGGATGGGAGGGCAGGGGTGCTGGTCTGGGGGGTAAGGAAAGTTCGGCCCTGGCCAAGGATCAGCGCCAAGGAGTAGCTGGAGGTGAATGAAGCAGCCTACCCAAAGCCATGCCGGTCAGGGCAGAGCTGGATCTGAACTATGACCTCCTGATCCCATCACAGGCGTTCCAAGCACCTCACAGATTCCATGACTCAGCCCTGACTCTGGGGCACTGTTGCTTTGGTTGGTTTGTGGTTGTTTTAAGCAGAGGAACCCTTTCTAAGAATGTAATTGTTCCCTGTAAGACATATGAAAGGGGAGTGGCTGTGGTCAAGGCAGGAATGGAAGGCCCAGGCAACTCCCCTTGCCACTGGCACCTCTGGAAAATCCAATGTGACTTCCCATTCTAAGACGTGTGGCCAGGAGGCAGAGAAGGAACCCTGGTGACTGAGCATTGTCTGAGAAATGTGATGGGAGGACTCAGCCAGCCATGGTTGGCTCTGAAAATGGAAGGGGGCTCCCAGTCACAGAATGTGGGCAGCCTCTGGAAACTGGAAACAGGGAGAAAACAGACTCTCCCCTAGGACCTCCAGAAAGGAACAAAGTCTTACCAATACACTCATTTAGCCCATCAAGACCTGTGTCAGAGTTCTGACTTGTGGACTTGTAAGATAATAAATTTGTTATAAAGAAAATAAGAGGGCCGGGCTTGGTGGCTCAGCCTGTAATCCGCACTTTGGGAGGCCGAGGTGAGTGAATTGCCTGACCCCGTGGGTTCAGGACCCGCCTGGGCAACTTGGCGAGACCTCATCTCTACGATACATCAAAAAATTAGCCAGGTGTGGTAGCGTGCACCTGTAGTCCCCGCTACTTGGAAGGCTGAGACAGAAGGATCGCCGGAGCCCAGCAGGTCGAGGCTGCAATGGCCAGGAGCGTGCCACTGCACTCCAGTCTGGGCGGCAGAGTGAGACTCCAACTCAAAAAAAAAAAGAAAAGAAAAGAGGGGTGATGGGTGCAGTGGCTCATGCCTATAATCCTAGCACTTTGGAAGGTAGAGGTGAGAGGACTGCCTAAGTTCAGGGGTTCAAGACCAGCCTGGGCAACTTGGCAAGACCTCCTCTCTACAATAAAAAAAAAATTAGCCGGGCAAGGTGGCGCATGTCTGTGGTTTCAGCTACTTGGAAGACTGAAGTGGAAGAATCACCTGAGCCCAGCAAGTTGAGGCTGGGGTGGCCATTGCACTCCAGCCTGGGCAATAGAGTAGAGTAAGATTCCAACTTGAAGAAAAAAAAAAGGAAGAAAAGAAAAGAGAAAAGGAGATGTGGCTAGAACCTGGTAGACTCTTCTGGGACCCTCAGACCTGGCCCAGTTCATGTTTGGTCAAGGCACACTACTAGGTGAGGTGTGTATGGCCACCATCACAAGCTAGGTCCTCAAAAGTTTGAGGTAAAACAAAACAGAAAGGTACTAGAGTTCAACCTCAGGGAGTTTCCTATCGGGAGTGATGAACTCTGCTCAGATCACAGTGTCAAGGATGCTAGAAGGGGCCTTCCTGAGAAGCAGACCTTCCTCAGATGAGGAGGTAAAGGAGGGCTCGCAGTGTCCTGGTGCCTCTTGAGGAGGGAAGGGAAAGGAGGAGGGGAAGGGATGGTTGGAGAGAAGGCTGGATGATTCGCCTTCATAATGAACCTGCTCAGTCAGAAAAAGGAAACCTACCCAGCACCTCAATCTCCCTGAAACTGGCAAATTCCCTCTACATCTGCCTTTTTGCTGGAAGGGTCTTTAGAGGTCTCAGAAGGTTTAAGTTTGCCATGTGCATGAGTTAGAGACAGTCTTGGAGCATCCAGGTGGTAAACAGAAGGCTGAAAAGGGGACCCTCGGATCTAGAAGCTTCCAGAGAAGGGAGCTTCAGGAGAGCTGGGGCAATTCCGGCAGCTGAGAAGGTGTGTGAGAGCAGGAGCAGGTTCTGAGCAGGGCCTGAGCCCTAGGTGGACCACAATCCTGTCAAGATACACACTGATGCCTCTCTGACAAATCCACATACAATCATGCAATGATAAAATAGAGGTAAATCCAAGTCTGCCTCCATTTACCCAAACCCAATCATTAAGACAATCCCAGTTACCTCCAACTAAATCCCCTTTATGACAGAACTGTGCAAGGATTCCTTTAGACTTTTTCCCTAAAAATTCCTCCCCCATACATAGACAGGAAGCAAAGTAGGGACTTTGCTTTCATTTACACTCCCTCAAGAATGAGTTGACTTGCATAGCCTCTAACATCCAAAAATCTGTTTTAAAATTTATCCATGTGCCAAACAGGAGAGGTGCACCTTAGATCTCAGGCTGGGGGCAGGCAGCTCCCCTGTGGCCTATTATCTCTTAGGAGAACAGGGTCCTGCCATGGGTCTGAGGGATGGTTGAGCTGCCACCAAGTCTGCCTGAGGCTGCGAGGAGGCCGCTGCCCAAGGCTCTGCCCCAGACCAGAAACACCCAGAAGCTGAACAGCTCTTCATCTGGGAGGAGGTGGGACACTGTGGGGTCAAGGTTATGGTTTAGAGCCCAACTGAACTTGGATTCCAGGTCCTGCACCCTCACTAGACTATGGGGCTCTGGCAGCATTTCTAGGTCTTTCTGAGGCTGTCTCCTCATCTCTGTACATGTGAAAAATGGTCCCTGCAGGGCAGGTTGGTGTGAGGCTAAATGAGAGAAAGTGTGCAAAGTGTTAGCTCAGTGCCCAGCAGATGTTCATGCCCCATCATTGGGAGGGCCGGTTATTGTCATCATAATCATATTCATCGTCGTCATCATCCTTTCTCATCATCATCATCTCTCTCTCTCTGCTTCCCTTACCTCCCTCCACCCAGAGATGAACTTTGAGCCCAAATTGGGCCGTGTCACTTGCAAATTATGACGAACACCTGTACCCATTGGGGATAACCACCGGGAGGGAGGCAGAAGGCCCTTTGTTCTCTTGTCAGGGATCACTCTGAGTCCTGGCACTTGGGGATGTCCCATCTGCCATCTTTGCAGATAGCAAGGCTGTGGCCCAGAGCAGGAGGTGCTGGAGCAAGGTTGCCAAGCAGTGGGGTGCCAGGGGTTAAATAGGACCCTGATTTGCAGTGCCTTGCACATGACTCCTGGCCTCTCCCAGAACAGGCAGACCTGGTGCTCTCAGCCTGGGCTGAGGTGTGGGTTAAACAGGGGAGACAGGGGAACTGAGAGCCAGCTCTGGGCAAGCTGAGGGCTGGGCACAGTCTGCTGCAGGACGCCCAGCCCTTCTTTTCTCCCCCAGAGCAGAAGCCTCACCGGTCTTCTGCATTTCTTGTCTCAGCGGGCAGAGTTGGATGCCTGGTAAAATGCTCTTCCTTCCCCAGTCCCAGAGCTATCCATGGGTCTCCAAGGAGGCTGAGGTCAGAAAGATTCCAGGACAAGCCAGGCATGGTGGCTCACATCTGTAGTCCCAACAGTTTGGTAGTCCAAGGTGGGAGGATTGCCTGAGCTCAGGAGTTCAAGATCAGCCTGGGCAACATAGCAAGACCTCATCTTTACAAAGTCAAAAAAATTAGCCAGACATGGTGGCACATGCTCATAATCCCAGCTACTTGGGAGGCTGAGGGAGAAGGATCACCTGAGCCCAGGAGGTTAAAGCTGAAGTAAGCTATGATCATGCCACTGCATCCCAGCCTGGGCAACACAGTGAGACTCTGACTCAAAAAAAAAAAAAAAAAGGCCAGGCTCAGTGGCTCAGCCTGTAATCCTAGCACTTTGGGAGGCCAAGGAGAGAGGATTGCCTGAGTCCACGGGTTCGAGACCCACCCGGGCAACTTGGCGAGACCTAGTCTCTACAATAAATAAAAGATTAGCCAGGCATGGTAGCGTGTGCCTGTAGTTCCAGCTACTTGGAAGGCTGAGGTGGAAGGACTGCAGGAGCCCAGAAGGTCAAGGCTGCGGTGGCCGGGAGCATGCCACTGCCCTCCAGCCTGGGTGACAGAGTGAGACTCCAAGTCAAAAAAGAAAGAAAGAAAGATTCCAGGACGTTATTTAGCTTTTTCTCCAAATCCTAGATAGGTCCAAACTAGACAGAAAATTGATTAATTACTTAAATGCCAACATCTATTAAGCATGTACTGTGAGCTAGGCATTATTCTAAGTCTTCACAACCCTATGGGGGAGTACTCTGATTATTCTCAATATGCAGATGAGGAAACTGAGGCTTAGAGAGGTTAAATCCCCCGCCCCGGGTCAAAGGAGCCTAGACTCAAGCCCCCAACCTGACTCTGGAATCTAATTCTCTCTGGTCACAGCCAGCACCTTGAAGAAAGAACGTGGGGACCCAGCGTCTCTTCCCTCCATCTCCTGAGAGTGCAAAGTTGGCGAGGCCTGGGATGAAGCAAACAGACCTAGGATTCATAACTGTACTCACATCCTGTTCCTCCATGTAATTCCCGAGAGCTTTAGGCACTTTCTCAGGCTCAGTTTCCCCATCTATAAAATAGGGATAATCACTCCTACTTTGCAGGAAGCCTCTAAAAATCAAGGGAGGGGGCCATTGTTTTGTTAAGCACTGGCCAGGCCATGTTTTCTTAGCTTTGGCCCCCTCCCCTATCTTGGGGAGGCGCATCTCCTCTCTCTCTTTAATTTACTTTCTAAACAAACTTTGCTTGAAGACTTAAAAAAAAGAGATACAAATAAAAATCAAGGGAGGAAAGGAAGCTAGCAGAAGTGGGAAGAGGACTGCAGCAATAATGTGGGCCCCCAAATGGCCTCAGGAGCACTGGCTACGGGTCTAATTGCATTCCAGGGCTGAGAAGGGGTAGGGCCTTGGCTTTGGGAATTTGCTCCCCCTACTTCTACCTCACTGTAGATATAGAATGGGGTGCTGTAGGGTGAGGTGCGAGGTGAGGCATCCATCCCATCATCAGCCTCTAGGGGAGGCTCTGCCTCCCAGGGAGGCAGCAGGGGCAGCCCCATGTGAATGCAACCCACAAATGGCGTTAATGAGGCCCTTCCTAGCTAATTAGCAGGTCCACATGACAGGAGCCTCAAAAGGCCAGTCTGTCCCAGCAAGCCCCAGCAGGCCTGACCTGAGCACCAGAGACAGGCCTTTGTCCAAGGGCAGAGGGGACGCTGAGGGTTGGGCTGAGATACAGGCGAGAAGGGGTAGAGAGTCACAGAGCAGAGGAGGTAAGAACAGAAAGGAAGGAGCCTTGGGGTGGGGCAGCTCAGAGGACTGCCAGGGTAGGGACAGAAGGGGAAAGAGCACAGCACATAGGGCCCTCTGCTTCTCAGCTAAGACTCGCTACTCTGCGTGTGCAAACCAGCAGAACGACTTCACGTGAAATTTGTGAGAAATGCAGACTCTCGGCTGGAAGTGGTAGCTCACACCTGTAATCTCAACACTTTGGGAGGCTGAGGCAGGAGGACTGTTTGAGCCTAGGAGTTCGAGACCAGCCTGGGCAACATAGTGAGACCTCATCTCTACAAAAATTTTTTTAAAAAATTAGCCACTTGTGGTGGGGCACGCCTGTAGCCCCAACTACTTGGGAGACTGAGGTGGAAGGATAGCCTGAGTCCAGGAGGTCAAGGCTGCAGTAAGCCATGATGAAGCCACTGCATTCCAGCCTGGGCAACAGATGAGACTCCAATTCAAAAAAAAGGAAGAAAGGAAGTGTAGACTCTCTCTCCATCCCAAGCCTAGGAATCAGAATTAACCTTACCACCATCTCAGATGATCGGATGCGCTTTGATGCCCTGGGCTGGAGCAACTGAGTCATTTAATCCAGCTGAGCCTTCCTCTGTGTCTGTTTCCTCAATTGAGAAGTCATACACAGTTTTTAGCCCAGAACCTGGTTCAGTACATGGTAACTGATAATAATGATATTGTGATTGGCCAAGAGTGAAGGGGTACATAGTAGCTGGGCTGCAGGGGTCAAGAGAGGGCCTGGCTTTCTGGAGTTAAACGAGACTGACAAGAGGAGCTTACATAATGGGGCAGCAGAGAGGGTGTGTATGTGTGCACTGAACTGCCAGCAAACCACAGCACACCTCCAGGGGACAGGAGTAAACAAAAGTCTCCTTCACACCCCTGCAAAGCACAGGTCAGCTTTCGGTAGGCTGGTGCCAGCCTGGCCCTGGCCAGAAATATGTGCTTGGCTCTGGGGGTTCATAGCCTCCCATTCTCTAGGCTAGCCTGAGGCACCAAGTCAGGGGTCCCTGGGAGAGGAACTCCAGAACCCGCAGCCACCCTAGGGAGCTGCTGATAAGGAGTTAGCCACATTCCTTCCACCTTTATTTAGAACCTACTAAATGCCCTTCAGGGAATCTTCAGGGAAAAGAGAACAGCCCAGCGTCATGTGAGGAAAGATTCTCACAATTCTTACATCTTCCTGTACAAAAGAATTACCTAGGAGCTAAAAACCCAGCACGCCTGCCTAGGCCCTAGCTCAGCAGTTCTGACTTCCTGTGCCTGAGGTAGGACCCTAGGAATTTGCATTTTATTTTATTTTGAGACAGTGTCTCGCTGTGTTGCCCAGGCTGGAGGGCAGTGGCACAATCACAGTTCACTGCAGCCTCGACCTCCTGGGCTCAAGCAATCCTACTGCCTCAGCTTCTTGAGTTGCTGGGTGCATGTCACCACACCCAGCTAATTTTTATATTTTTTGTAGAGATGGGGGTCTTGTTATGTTGCTCAAGCTGGTCTGGAACTCTTAGCTTCAAGCAATCCTCTCACTTGGATCTCCCAAAGTGCTGGGATTTCAGGCATGCATCACCGCACCTGGCATAAGAATTTGCATTTTAAATAAGTATCCTAGGTAGTTGTGATGAAGGTGCTTCACATTTAGAAGAACAGGGCAAGAAAGAGAGTGAGTCCCCCAGCCACAAAGGCATCCCATTGCTGGGTTGAGGTGCAGTGGTGGTGGATCAAGAACCTTGGCTCAGTGAATCCAAGAAGCAAGGGAGGGATTCTGAGTGACTAGTGGCTTTGTCTCAGGCAGCAGTTCAGTCCCTTATCTTGGGATTTGCAGAGATCTGCATCTCTGCTTTCTCATGCATTTGAAAACAATTGTGTGAGCTTTGAGGAGCCTTGCTTGGGCTGGGAAGAGGGTGGAAGGTTTAGTCAGCATGGCCATGGTGTTCAGTGAAGTCCTCCTAATTGCTGGAATACATGTAAGGGAAGTTCTTTAAAGAAAAAATGTTCCCAGCACCACCATCATGGGACTGTTTGCATTTTGCCTGCTGTACTCAGTCTGCCCTTGTGCAAACAGATTTTTACATGGCTGTAGCCACAGAGCAAGCAGTTGGTTACTCCTTAATTCCCTTACACACCCCTACATTGATTTTCTTTCCATTCCACCAACTGTTCTCCAAGGGTTAGATATCACTAGCATCTCACCCCAGGCTCGAGGAGAATGTCACAGACTCAGGGGCCCTATGGCTGGGGGTGAGATGCTGGCGATATCTAACCCTGAGGCTTTAAAATGGCTTCTTCATACCTCAGTTTCCTTTAGCCTACTGTAGACAAGGACAGAAAGTGCTCAACACTGGAAAAGACCTAATAACAATAATAAGTCATACTTTAGAGCAGGGACTGGTTAACCTTTTCTGCAAAGGACCAGATAGTAAATATTTTAGGCTTTGCAGGTCATACAGCCCCATGCAGCTGTTCAACTCTGCATGAAAGCAACCATAGACCATATGTAAATGATGGGCATAGCCGGTTATGTCCTAATAAAACTTTATTTACAAAAACAGGCCATGGGACAGAATTGAGCCAGGGCTATAGCTTGCCAATCATGCTTTAAGAGCTTTTCTTTTTAATTCCCTTTGAAGCACTAATACATATACCACGTCAGGCACCCCTTCACTCTGTAGGCAGTCTGGACACCATCCCCATTTAACAGAAGAAAAAATTGAGGACCAGAGAGTGGCCAGCCAAAGACAGGATTCCAAGGCAGGTCAGACATCTCCATCCCAGCACAGGATCTCCAACACTGGTCCCTTCCCTTCCCAGCCCCAAACACAACAGGGAGGAGGCCCTTTGCCATGCCCACTGGCATCTCAGGGAACACCCTGAAACACCGGGGAGCCATTCTGCTGGGTGCACAATGTTTTCCATCCTCCATGTGCAGGCAACGCCAGGCTGAGTCAGCTGGAGACCCAGCCCTGCCCTGAGGATCAGGAGGAGCTGTCCCCTGGGCTCCAGACCCACTCGAGGCTGGTGCAGGCAACAAGTTGGCTGAAGATGACAGGGCACCATGACCCTCTTCTCTCACAGGAGGGACTGATCCCTACCAGCAGCCCAGGCAAAATGTAAAGGAGGAGGCTGAGAGGCATGTCCCAGGCCTCCCAGTGAGGGAGGAAATGTGTGTGTGTGTGTGTGTGTGTGTGTGTATGTGTGTGTGCGTGTGCGCGCACCAAGTCAAATCCACCTTGGATCATCTTCCTTTATGAAGTATATTCGGCAAACTGACTAAGAGTGTGGTCTCTGGAGCCCAACTGCCTGGGTTAAAATACTGACTCTGCCTTACAAGGGAGATTTTGGAGGTAATGCAAGTGTTCTAAAAACAGATTGTGGGCAGGGCACAGTAGCTCATGCCTATAATCCCTGCACTTTGGGAGGCTGAGGCAGGAGGATCGTTTGAGCCCAGGAGTTTGAGATAAAGCTTAAGCAACATAGCAAGACACTGTCTCTACAAAAAAAAAAAAAAAATCAAAAAAATTAGCCAGGAGTGGTGGTGCACATCTATTGTCCCAGCCACTTGGGAGGCTGAGGCAGAAGGATCCCTTGAGTCCAGGAGGTTGAGTCTGCAGTAAGCTGTGATTGTGCCATTGCACTCTAGCCTGGGTGACAGAGTGAGACCCTGACTAAAAAAAAAAAAGTTTGCTACATGATGACTACATTCAGATGAGGAGAGGCGTTCGGCCTCAGTTAGGTGCCTGCACACCTGTGTCTATGAGTTCCTAAACCATGCCTCCGATGCGCCCTGGCCCTCCTCACCTTTGCCTCTGCTGTCTGTGTTACCAATGCCCTTTCCTCTCAGTCAAATGCTAGTTCCACTCAGGGGTCACCTCCTTTCTCTGTTCCTTATGCACTTCATAGTCTTCCATAGCACAGGCTCAGAAAGAGCTGAGTGACACATGGTTCGTTTCTGTTCACCTGCTCGTCTGAGATTCTCAGGCCGGCGAGAGGCTGCATTGCGCTCGTCATGCCCCATCCATGGTGCCTTGTATCCTGACTGTGGCACCCTGGATGCTGAACTGAATCCAACAGCAAGGACCGAGGCTGAGCCATCCTCTGCAAGTCCCAGCACAGTGGCTCTAAAGGTCAGTGGTGATGACAAAGGCCGCTGAGCTAAAGCAATGATGGATGACCTTCCTTTGGCCTAGGAACCCACTACACCCGCACCCACGCCCAGAGCCAAAGTCAGGGTCATTACACAAGAAAATAATTTCTGTCCCCAGCCCCTGGCTTCCCCCCTCAGTCATAGAGAGTGGACATTGCAGAAAGATGCAGTGATAGGTGACTCACAGCTAGAGCCTGGGCCTGGGTCAGAGTGGTGTTTTTAGATGCCTGCAGACACCACTCCGACTTGGAGGGCAGTGCAGCTGGGGGTCAGGGAAAGGGTTCCTTGGCCTCCGCTGTCCTGTCTCTGGTTCCTCAGTCTGAGCCCAGAAACAACCCAGGCCCCAGGCTGACCTGGCAAGAGGCTGTGACCCCGATAAGTGACTTGGCGTCACACACAGGCTGGTGACCCGCTGGCAGTGGCTCCTGTTGGTGTTTCCCGGACTTCACTTATCCAGAGACCAGAGTGTGAGGACCAACATGGCAGCCCCTTCTCCGCTATATGGAGACTCTGAACCGGGAGAGGCCAAACTGGGGCAGGGGAGGACAGAGGAAGCAGAAAGGGTGGGGAAGGAGACCACCCCCAGCCCCCAGCTCTCCAGGAACACTTCTGACTCAGCCAGAAAGGGAGTGAGAGATGGGCAAACCCCCAAAAGCCTTTCTGCAAACAGTAACAGGCGCATAAGATCCTCCAAGGGGAGGAGATAAACGCCTCCCACGGGGTCTGGAATCGGAGGTGGGGGCGGCAGAGTTCTCCCACCTCGCCACGATGGGGGGATTGTCCCCTCCTTCCGGCGCCTCTCTCCCGCCACGGCCCTTCCCAGACACTCCGAAGGGCGCCTCCTCCCCTTCCTGCAGCTTCCTTCCAGGCCACAGGTTCCAACGTGTCCCTTCCCTCCGCGCTGCCGGCCTCCCCCCACCCGCGCCCTCTTCTGCCCCGGGCGCACTCACCCAAATCCCGGGTGCCCTCGTCCGGGGCCTCTTGGGTGAAAATCCAGGGCGGGTTGGTGGCGTAGAGGGAGGTGTGGGGGGGGTTGGCTGGCTTCTTCCCGAAGAGTTTGCTGAAGGTGCCCTGGACCGTCTGGCCCTTCTTCATGCTGCCGCAGCCCGCGCGGGCGCCGCGGGAGGAAGGACCTTTCCCCCCTCGCCCTGCCTGCCCGGGACCGAACTCCACGCGGCCTCCCCAGGGGACTCTACCGGCCCATGGCCCTCGCCGGCCTCCCCGCCCGCGCACCGGGCGGCAGGTGCTGCGGGCGCCGCCGCTCCCCGGGAAATGCGAGAGCTACCTGGACAGGTAAGAGGCCGCCGAGGCCCCGCCCCGCCCCGCCGCCGACTCCCCGGGCCGCATTCCTCCCCGCCTCCCTCCACAACAGGCCATTGTTGGCACGGCCCGGTGGGCTGGGGACCTCGCCCGGCCCACGCCCTCCCTGGGAGACGGGCCACCCCCTCCCCCGGTTCCCTGCCGGCCCGCCCCCTCCACCCCTCTTCTCCCTGGCCGGGGAAGGAGGCGGGCAAGTTCCCTGCCTCTAAAGGCGGTTCATGGCTAGGTCAGTCAGGGCGCTCTGGAAACGACTGTGGTGTCCCACACGAGGGACACGGCTGGCCGAAGCTGGCACGTCACAGCATCCTATAGGCCCTCGACAGTGTGGGGCATGAGGCTTCGGGGAATACAAGGAAGTTCCCCCGAGGAAAAAGTAAGCTGGGGAAAGCCATAAAATAACAGACTGGTGTGCCAATCTGATGGCAAGGGTGGCCAATATCCTCATGGACCGGGCTCCAAAGAGAATGTAGGATGGCCGAGTTTTGGCAATCTGTGTACATCAAATTACTCTTTTTTTCTGTGACGTTACGCGAATATAATTTTCAAAAACCCAAGATGGGTGGAGCCCAATTAAGGCTTAGTTCACTCTCTAGGGAGACAAGCCATGGTCCTTTTAAGGCACTTGGAGTGCCGTCCTAGCCAAGCCAGGGGTGGCTCTCCATTGGGGAAGGAAGGTGGCAGCAGATAAGGACCCCGGAGAGCCAATGTGGAAGGTGCTGAGAGCAGGGAGAGTCAGACCAATGGGGTGAAATCTAATGTCTTCTGGGCTGCAAGGGTGGAGGGCTGGGTGGGAGGTATGAAGTCGAAGTCGCTGTTTCTTCTAAGCCCCCTGGGGAGAGGGCCCTGTCCCTTTGTCTGCCTCTCAGAATCCTTGTCCAGCAGGGGCCTATGGGGCACCAATTCCCCTCACTTCCCTTACGTCTTGCACCAAAGGTGTTTCCCCCTAGACTTTTCATTTGGAAAAATTCCAAATTTACGGAAAACTTGAAAGAATAGTACAGTGACCCTTCTCCCCGATCGCCAGTCATTGACACGTTGCCAAATTCGCTCTCACACACACAATTTTTGCTCATGTTCACTTTGCTGAAGGTTGGAAATTGTGGATGCTGTGGTCCATCTCTTGGCTTCCCCAACACTCCAGCATCCATAGTCTAAGAATAAGAACATTCTCCCAAGTGACCACGATACAACTGCCATACTCCAGAAATGTATCACCGAGCACTGTTATTATCTCATCTATACTCCATAGCTGAGATTTCCCAATTATCTCCCCAAAATGTCATTTTAGTTTTTTCTTTTCCCAGACTACAGTCTAATCAAGATGCATACATTGCCTTTTGCTTGTCCTGTCACCTTAATTTAATAATTCCCTGCTTTTTTTTTTAAAGAGACAGAGGCTGAACTTCTGGTCCTCTTTCCCGCCTCCAGAGTCTCTGGGACTTCAGGTGTCTACAACCAAGCCCAGCTTCACAATGCCCTGCTTTTGTTGTTTTTCATGACAGTGACATTTCTGAAAAGTCCCCATCACTTGCTTCAGCTTCAAGGGACAAGATAAGCTGGGCCTTCAGGGCTTTTGGACACTGCTGTTTACCAGCTACCAGGTGGGAGGGACTGAGGAACAGATAGGGGCACAGTGGTATTTTTTTTTTTAAGACATGTGTTCTCCAAATGTTTCTGGTCAGAGACACACCTGTGGTCAACTCTGTCCCACCTACCCTCTACCATGGTACTCCTGAACCAATTCCTCTGCGTTCAGGGTATTTGTGGAGAACTTCCAAGTGGCCCAGTACTATGCTGGAGGTTGGGGGATATGAGCATAATACAATTACTAGCCTTCCTTCTTTCTTTCTCTCTCCCTCTCTCTCTCTCTCTCTCTCTCTTTCTTTTTTTTTTTTTTGTTGTTGAGTCAGAGTCTCACTCTGTTGCCCAGGCTGGAGTGCAGTGGCATGCTCACAGCCACCACAGCCTTGACCTCCTGGGCTCAGACGATCCTTACGCTTCAGCCTTCCAAGTAGCTGGAACTACAGGTGTGCACTACCATACCTGGCTAATTTTTTTATTTACTGTAGAGGCAAGATCTTGTCAAATTGCCAGGCTGGTCTCAAGCCCTTGGGTTCAGACAATCCTCTCGCCTCCGCCTCCCAAAATACTGGGATTATAGGCATGAGCCACCATGCCCAGCCACTAGTCTTATTTCTACCACAGAGGATCTTGGGGTGTCGTCAGGAAGATGAGGTTTATGTGACTGGAGCCATGGATGACTCACTTCAGAACAGTGATTGCTGTTGCTAGCACACATGGCAGGAATTCAGAGGCGGGGAGGTCAGCATGGGTTGGAGTAGTCCAGAAAGGCTTCTTGGAAGAACTGAGGCTTGAGCTGGCCATGAAAGATGACAAGGATGTCAGTAGGGAGGGAGGGGCCCATTCTAGGGTGTGCACACCTCCCTCTGCCTTCCTGTCTTTACATCATGATTCCTCCCACAGTCCACACGGAATGGGCACAAGGGAACCCCAGATGTCTGTGACACCCTGGACATCATCAAGGCTCACCTGAGAGCTCCAGACACTCAGGCACATGACAGGGGTTTCTTTCTTGGGGATCTCTGAGGCATGAGGTCCCTTCTGCCCTGGGGAGTCCCTGGGCTCTTACACCCAGAACCAGTCCCAGCAGAGTCACCATCAAGTGGCTCCATTTGCTTGCAACTTTCCCCAAACAACTAATATCCTTGAGAACCACTGTGGTCCAGCTCTGGGCTGTGAAGCAGCCAGAGAAACTGAAGACATGACTCCTGTTGCTATAGTCCCTGTTGCTAGCGGATGTCTGTGGAGATAGGCAGCGACCCACAGAGAGCTGAGCAGTGGGGAGGTAAAAGAGGAGGGACTGACAGCGGGACGGAGCAATCAGGATAGCCTGCAGGATCTGGGGCGGGCAGGCAGGAGGCTTCTGCCAGCTCAGGATGGCGGAGCTGGGAACAGGGGGGTGGGAGGGGAGTTGTGGCAAGGTTGGCCAGGGTGTGGAGGGCTTAAAAAAGGCAAGCTGGAAAAATTGGAAACAACCAATGTCCACCAATTGCCGACAGACTCATATAATGGAATAATGATGCAACCCTAAATAAGAATGATAACTGGGCCAGTTAGCTCCAAGATAAACTGATTAACTGCTGCCTCTACAGTGAGGGTAGTATGCTAGCTTTTGTGAAGGTAGAAGGTGGGGCACGATAAGTATGATCTTATTTGTTTGTTTTGGCACAGAGAAACCTTGGAAAGATACATTGGAAAAAAAACAACTAATAAAAGTAGTTACCAGGCTGGGCATGGTGGCTCAAGCCTGTAATCCCAGTGCTTTGGGAGGTGGAGGCGAGAGGAGTGCCTGAGCTCAGGGGTTCGAGACCAGCCCGGGCAACTTGGTGAGACCTCATCTCCACAATACAACAAAAAATAAGCTGGGTGTGGTAGCGCACAGCTATAGTTCCAGCTGTAGAGAGCCAGCGTTGAGGCTTGCCTGAGTTTTAGAAATTCAGGCGGGCTGCAGACCCTGAGACCATTAGAATGAGTTCAGGAGCTGGAGGCCCATTTCCTTCCTTTACTGTTTGGCACGTTCCACTGACAGGGACTTTGATGAAACTTAAAGCTCTGAGAATATGACAGGCATGGCTTACTTTGGGAGTCCATTGTTCCCGCTTCTCACAGACTGTGGTTTCGGCTTTAATTCAACACAGTTCAAACTCGGGTTTCATCTAGAGCCTTAGTACTGGTCACAGGCTTCTGGGTCGTGATTTTAAGATTTATTGAAGTTGAATAAGGTATAAAATGTAGAATGTAGTTTTAAAATATAAGTTTAGACAGCCATTTTGTTGAAAGAATGCGGCTAGGTTACTTGCAGGTAGCCCACTGTGAACTTTGGACTGGGCCCATTTCAAACATTCTGGGATGGGCCACTTTGGCTTGTAGAATAAGTATTTAAGTTTCTATAGAATCATTTAACTTGGTATTGGTATAAGCATAGGATGAAAAAGGTTTATAGGATAAGTCAGTCACGGATTAAGGTTAGCGTTTGTTACAGGATTTTTAGGTTATTGTTTAACTTGGTATTAGTATAAATTAGCTTAGGTTGAAAAGGGTTTATAGGCAGTCATGGATTAAGGTTAACCTCGGTTATGGGATTTTCTTCCTCATACCTGAAAGAATATCTGGTGGGTGGGGGACGCCCCTCACACACCTGGCTTTGTGTTCATGTTTGCGTGTAAGTCTGACTGCAAAATTTGGGTATAAAAGCCCACTGTGAACACTCAATAAAGTCTTTCTGCTCAATCCGTTTGAACAGTGGTCCATTCTCTTTCTTTCTCTTTCTTTCTCTCTATATCTATCTCTTCTGCAGAATCGGCTCCCGCACTAGACGGGAGTCTAGCCTCAGTGTATCGGCTCCTGCACTAGACAGGAGTCTAATCCCTTTGCTCCCCAGGAATAATCGCCGACTCCACCACACCTTTCCAGGGACACTCTAAATCTCCC
>CAUYQG010203215.1:0-32301 GCA_963574415.1 Tarsius wallacei | reverse complement strand
GGCGTGGAAGTGCACGCCTGTCGTTCCAGCTACTTGGAAGGCTGAGGCGGAAGGATCGCCGGAGCCCAGCAGGTCGAGGCTGCGGTGGCCGGGAGCGGCCACTGCACTCCAGTCTGGGCGACAGAGTGAGACTCCAACTCAAAACATAAAAAAATGAAAAAAATAAAATAAAACTGGGCACAGAGAGGGGAAGTGGTTTGGCCGAGGACACAGAGTGAGTAAGTGACTGGGTTGAGGCCAGGGCTGAGGCTCCCCTCCTGGGTCCAGGCTGGACGCCGGTGGAGGAGAAGCACTAGAATGGGAGTCAGCAGTTCTGTGTGCTCCTCCTGCCTCCCCAGCAACTAGCCCTGGGGCCCTGGGCAGGTCTCCCCCTCCAGCCTCAGTTGCCTTTCTTGGCCTGGCAGCAAATGAGTCATCAGGCCACGGGGTTCCCCCAAACATCCTTAGTCAGTTACTCTGAGGCACCAACACGCCGGCCTCTGCCTCTTTCTCCAGCTCAGCCTCCCCCTTCCCCACATCACATCCAAGGAGCTTTAATAGCAATTTCATTCTGCTTTTGGTAAGAAAACAGCAGAGAATTACTAATAAATGATCCCCATATGATAAAAAAAGACTTTCAAATTACTTAAATATTGTTGCCTTCTTAAAAAACCGGAACTTTATAAACAAGAACAAAGTCTCCCCGAATCACCCTCTTGCTGGGCCTGAGTCCACTCCACAAGTGACCGTGGTGTTGATATCAGCATGCCAACTTTCAGGCCTGATACCACAGGGCTACCTATCTGTGTGTGTGTAGACAGCTCACATCACACAGGGTCCAGCACCTCCTCTTTCTCCCTTGACTTTGTGCACTAGAGACCTGTCCTCCTGCCACAGAAGGACGCCTCCTCCCTTAGACCTGCTGTGTGGTCTGTCTCATCTATGTCTATGGATGACCCCAGTTAAAATCACCTTCTCTAAGGGTGGACACTTAGGCTAGGCGTGGCCTGAGTATGTTGGTAAACGAGTTCCAGTTCCCTTCCCCCTGGGCAGATGGTATGACTGCTCTGTGCCCTGCACAGAAGGGGACCCTGCATCATGGTCGTGTGACTTACGCCGACGGATGAAATGTGAGCACTAGTCCCGGGTGTCACTTCTGGGCAGAAGTTTAACAGCCAGTCCCTGATTTGCCAAGAGCACGAAGAAGAAGCAGCCACCACCTGGACAGAAGCCCCAGCCTACCTGAGAAAAACCTGCACTACTCAAGCCCCAGGGATTTTGCAGTGTTTGTTACTGAAGCGTGATCTAGTCTGTTCTGATGGGTGTAAATTCTTCCATGGTGAACTGAATAATGGCACCCCCAGTGCTATCCAAATCCTAATCCCCAGATGCTGTGAATATGTTATCTCACATGACAAAAGGGACTTTACAGATATGACTAAGCCTCTTGAGATGGAAAGAGTAATCTGGATTATCCAGATGGGCCCAATGTAACCTCAAGGGTCCTTGTGGAAGGAGGGCCAGAGTCAGAAATAGGTGACCGAGAGAGAGAGAGAGAGAGAGAGAGAGAGAGAGAGAGAGAGAGAGAGAGACTGGAAAATGCTGAATTGCTGGCTTTGAAGATGGAGGACTGAGCCATGAGCCGGGGATTGCAGACAGCTTCTGGAAGCCAGAAAAGGAAATGGATTCTCCCCAAGAGCTGCTCTGCCACGTATTTTAGATTCCAGCACTGTAAGAGAATAAATGAGCACTGTCTTAAGACACTAAGTTTATGGTGATTTGCTGCAGCAGGTTTAAGAAATGGATACATCTTCCAGTTTTTTTCTGTAAAACCAACTATGCTCGGTGAATGCCCCTCCATACCTCTTTGATTTCCATGGGTGTTTTCCAGAGTTGATTTTCAAACAAAGGGTGAATCCTCCAAAAGTGTGTTTTCTTTTTTAAGAGTCAAAATGAACTTTCTGCTTAAAAAATGTTATTTTAAACTTCTGAAGTGTCTGAGTTTAAATACAGAATACCACTTAACAATCCATCGCTCTTCATTTAATAGAAAGGTCTAGGTAATGAACATGCATTCTCCCCATTCCGTATTTTTTTGTTGAATTAGGCACAGCCATCATCTGTTCTTGGCCTGAGGGAGGGTAAATTTTGAGTCTCTTGGCCTGAAAAAACCTCAGAGACCCTTGTGCTGAGAAGAGAGAAATTCAGAGTCCTGTGTGCTCCCCACCCCCTTATTTGCCCCAACCGTAAAGACCACGAACGTGCACCCTCCACTGCGTATAGATCAGCTGCTGCAAGAAATGGCAAGGACAATCACCCTGCAGGGTGTCTCCTGGTCACGGAACCCTCATGTCGATTTGCATTTTGCTCCCCGGTAATTAGCCCAGGAGGGAGTTAGGGAAAGTCACCAACTGCCGCTGCAATGAAGTCTTCAACCTTCCAACCTTTGTCCTGGCCTGTCCGCACGTTCCTGTGTGTATGGCGAAA
This sequence comes from Tarsius wallacei, assembly GCA_963574415.1. Taxonomy (NCBI): domain Eukaryota; kingdom Metazoa; phylum Chordata; class Mammalia; order Primates; family Tarsiidae; genus Tarsius; species Tarsius wallacei. The sequence goes on along the minus strand of CAUYQG010203215.1, from coordinate 29,835 downwards.
ACCTGTTCCCTTTTCATTTCTCTCCCCAGGACCCCTGAGGTGGAGCCAGCCTGTGGACCAGGCAGGATTCTTAATGGCTGGTTGGATTGATCGGGCCTCGGCTGGTTCTCATTTTGGTGTACAAAGGTTACCTAGCTCCAGAAACAGTCAATGGATCACTAATGTAGGCGGGCATGTGCTCACCCCCCTTCGGGCCACAGGACGCTTTATAGACAGACTGCCAAGTTGTTTTAAAGCTGTGAGCATTCAGATTGTTGCTGTAGTTGAGCTCATGCTGGAACACACCAATTTTAAGCCTTGGCAGGGCTCTGATTCTTATAAGCCGCTAATGGGCACGTGGGGAGAGGAAAGCGAGATTGAGCGGCTTCCATTTAGGATGGTGGAAACAGAAGGTCCGAGAGAGGATGGGGAGGTGTCATTAACCCTCACCGTGACACCTGCCTCTATAGAGGTTCTAAAGAGGTGGAGGCCGAAAAGGAGATCTTTAACAATGTCTGTGGCTTGACTAGACACTCGGTGTGGCCCCTGGTGACACTGGTCCAGGCTGAGGCTCTCTGAACCCTCACCTGAAAGACACTCACTTCCAAAGGGGCAGTTGGCATGGCTGGGAGGCCCAAGAGCAAGGGGGAAAAGAATGGAGCTCCTTACAGGTCCCTTTTGCCATCCACTGCTGAGAGAGAATAGAAAGGAGAGAAATTACCAGACATCGGCATTAGCCAGAAGCTCCCTCTTGGAAATGGACATGACTGCCAGTCTTGGTTATTACACACCCATGTGGCTTCTCCAGCATAAACGTCCTAATTTGACTTCCTGGCAGTCATTTCCCCATCTTCGGGTAAGCCGACCCCGACACATAATCAATCACCACCTCCCAGTGCCCTTTGTGGGAGCTTGTGTCTGGGACCAAGGGTGGAGCACGTGACCTGGCCTGGCCAATCAGCTGGTGAGTTCCCGGACCAGAAGTGGTTCAGGATGACATGAGTCGATCCATCCAGGGTAAGCCCGTCTCTGGAGCAGGAGTGACCATAGAAACGCTCCCTGGGGCAGGCGCTGCTGGATGTCCACCCAAAAGCTCCCCGCTCCTATTCCTCCAGTCCAGAGCCTGAGGGTGCCAGTTCCTTGCTTTCACATTCTCCTTTGCAGAGAGGGCACAGTTTCATGGCCCAGTCCAGACACTGGAATCTGCAGAAGAGTCTGTGGGGGTTGGGGGCAAGAAGGTGTGGGTCCTGGGGGAGATTTGCCCCATCTGATAAAGAGAGATCTGCCTGACAGGAGGCTTCCTTCCTATCTGCTGTGGATGCTGTCATGTGAACACAACACATGGCAGCCGTTTGGGGGCACATGGCAGCCATTTTGGAGCCATACCAAAATGACTAACAGAATTACAAAGATATCCACCCAGACCCTTGCGTTCTGAATTACTGAATCATTCTCCGTGCCAACTACCTTCAGGCTTTCACGCTGTGTGTGTGGTGGTGGACTGGGAGAATGAGGGACTGAGTCACTTCTTAGACTGAGATTCTATGACTCTACTCAAATCATTTTAAGTGGACTTAAATATGAATGGCCTTCTTCCCACCTCAGAGAGCCCAAGAACATTATCGTGAAGAACAGAGCTGAAATAAGCAACCCCATAGCACTGTTTAATTCCTTGAATCCACCACTACCTGAAGTCTTACCTCTGAGTTTTTCAGTTGTGTGAATCAGTACATTTTACTTTTGCTTAAATCAGTTAAGATTGTGTTTCTCTTACAAACGACTACATTAAACTTTAAAACTCCCACGTAACAAAGGTGTCGGTAAAAATTTAAAGATGTTCTCTACAGCAACATTTATAACAGCAAAGGAAAATGAATAAATGAATACATATATAAATAAATGGGAAAAAGCCAGATATCTAGAACACAATGGTTAAATCAAGCATGGATCATCCATACTGCCTAGTCATTTAGAAGAATACAGTAGGTCCATGAATACTTGCAGAGAACTATTTCCAAGACAGCTATTATGTGAAAAAGTCAGTAAAGAATGATATTTATATGTATGAATATCTGACACGTAAGTGTATTTGCATGCCCATATTTATAGAGGCGCATGCATAGAAAATAGTCTAGAAGATGACCCAATGAAATGATAATAGTGTCAAGTAGGGAAGTGAAATTGTGGGGAAGAAGGATGCTTTTACCCTATACGCTTCCAACTCATTTCAATTTTATTTTATTTATTTATTTTAGCGACGAAGTCTTGTTATGTTGCCCAGGCTGGTCTTGAACCCCAGGGCTCAAGCAATCCTCCCACGTCGGCCTTCCAAAGTGCTGGGATTACAGGTATAAGCCACTGCACCCGGCCAAAATCTTTTCAGTTTTAATAAGAATATATTTCTTATATTACTTGTGAGATTGAAAATAAAATAAAAAATCTGAAAAATATCTAAAATAGCTGTGATGTTCTCAGTGGACTCTATACAAAACATTCCCTAATAAAGAAAGAAAACGAAAGACAATTAGCAGGTTGGGCAGGTAAACATGCCCCATGGAGACTGGAATGTTCCACTTGGCTTTCTGCCTCTGAAGGCTGAGACCCAGCTAAAAACACTGCCCCTGGCCAGCCTGTTAGGTGTCCCCCTCATCCTCAGGGAGCCAGCCCTCCCACACAAGTGGAACCCAGTCTCTGCTCCCTGCCAGTCAAGTCTGGGCACCTCAGAGCAGGTCTTTCACTGAACACGGCTGTGGGTGGACATTTCTGCTGAGACCCTCTGGGCCTCATGGCCGCTCCATCCAGCCCCATTCCCCCAAGGCTGGCTTTAAGGAAATCAGTTCCAGCCTAGTCCCACCTGTGGGGTGAACAAGAGGAGCAAGTCTCCAGCATTTTTTTTCCCTCGTTCGTGGGAACTGAGAAGCTAGGGGAGACGGCTTCACGTGCAGAAAGCTGCTGCCACTCAAAACAGCATAATAACTCAGTACAAAACACCAAGCAGGGCAGTAAGAGTCACAATGTGTTAGAACAACAATGTCCACCATGACTTCAATAGCAGACCCTTCTTCATTAACTTGGTCACTGTAGGAAGAGGAGAAGGTTCCGCCCCAAGCCTCAGCTGTTCTGTGTCTGAGAGGAGCGCTCCTGTCGTGTTCCCGTCAACCGAGTCCCTCTTGGCTCTGACCAGCATCATGCTCCAGGGCACATAGGAGAGGCATTGGAGGAGGAGGGCAGAGTGAGACCCTCCAGGTCTGATAGCATCCCTGGCTTTTACTCTCTGGGAGATGACAAGCTCCTGGCTGCCAGGAGCTGAGGAGTGGCGACTCAGCCCTTGGGCAACCCCCAGAGCCTCCATGGGGACCATCTACAGGCCAATGGGGAGCCGGGGAGGAGCGTAGAGGCCCGTGGAGAGGCACCTTCAGGAATCCAGTGGGAGACGATGGCAGTTCGGGCTTCAGAGGCAAAGGTGGAATGTTGAGAAGTGACCTCGGATTGCTTTGAAGTGGAACCCACAAGATTTACTGTCAGATTGTGAGTAAGAAAGACAGAGAGAGGCATGAGTCAACTCTGGCTCAGATGTTTCAGGACAGAGCCACTGGAAGGGTGGAGTTGCCACTTCTGAAATGGAGATGTCCTGAGAAGGCAGCCAGGGGTCATGAGACATGTGACCCTAACAGCCTTCAACTCTGTGGCCGTGATCTTGCTCGACCTGTGGTTTGACCATTTCTCTTCATGTGTCTCTGTCCAGATTTGAGTTCTCAAGGACAGGGGTCATACCCTCTGTCACTCCATAGGACATGTCACAGCCAGGGCCTGGAAAATACAGCACAGTTAGTGTTTGTAAAAAATAAATAGAGGGTACAGAGAGGTTGAGCAACCAACCTTAACATTCTCAGAAAAAAAAGAAAATCTATCTTGAGTCAGATTTTTATTAACATGTTTTGTCTTTACCACAGCTGTTTTTGCAAAAGTGCTTGGTAACTTGGATTACCCATTAAAACTTAAACTGTGAATCCCTCTAACCTCTCAATGACAGTCTTAAGATCTAACTTAGGGAAACACGCACATGTGAGTACATGGGCATAGGAACAAAGACATTCTCCGTAGCCTTGTCTATAAGAGAGAAACTTGGGAACAGCCTACATGTCTATTACCAGACAAATGAATAAACAGTTATATTACAAAGGAACACTACACAGTGACTAAAAGAAGAACTCACACTCTACGTGTCAACATGAATCTCAGAAACATATCACTGAGTGAGAAAAGCTGGTAGGAGTATGACATAACCAGTTTTTATTTATATAGGAAATTAACGCCAAAATACATACACTTTTTAATTTAATTATGATTTTCATCAAAATCATACAGGATTATAGAGCTGACACTGAAAAGCTGCAGTTTCCTGCCCCACCCCTACATTTCTAAGATATATATATATATATATATATATACACTTTTTTTTAAGTCAAAGTCTCACTCTGTCGCCAAGGCTGGAGTGCAGTGGCATGATCACAGCTCACTGACGCCTTGACCTCCTGGGCTCAAGCGACCTTTCCACCTCAGCTTCTCAAGTAGTCAGGACTACAGAGGCTTGTCACCACACCTACCTAATTTCTTTTTTTTAATAGAGAAGAAGTCTTGCTATGTTGCCCAGACTGGTCTTAAACTCTTGGATCCTCCTGCCTCAGCTTCCCAAAGTGCTGCGATTACAGGCGTGAGTCACCATGTCCAGCCTCAAGTATTATTTTTATGTAGTTACCTCTTCACTTTTCTAGTCCATTGCCTACCGCCTTCCTGCTACGAAGCAAAAATAATGAGGCTTTAGTTCCTGGACCAGAGCATCTCACGCACGTCCTCCCGGCCATCATCCTGGTAGCCATATCAATCCTTCACCTACAAAAGACACGTGGAAGAACATTAAAATGGAGAGATGCTGGTCAAAAGGGTACACACTTTCGTTTTTGAGATGAATCAATTCTGGAGCCCTAAGGGCAGCATAGTGACTCTCATTAGTAATACTAATATACTATATACTTGTATTCGTGTATTGTATACTTGAAATTTGCTGACAGTAGGTCTTAAGTATTCTCACTACACACACACAAATGGCAACCATGTGAGGTGATGGATATGTGAATTCACTTGATTATGGTATTCATTTCACAGTGTCTGCGTGTATCAAAACATCACATTTAGGTATGCTTTAAATGCAAGTGGGGACCAAAAAACCTTGGAATTTATTTATTTAAAAAGTGTGCATTTATTCTTACATGGTTAAACTTCAGTTAATTTCAAGGTACTCTCCATTTGATGCAATACGCCTATTGAGATGCTTTTTCCTCTGCTCAAAACAGTTTTCGAACTCGTCAATTTGGATGCCTTTTCGTGCTGCTACGGTTTTTGTTTCACCTCTTCCACATTGGCAAAATGTTTCCCTTTGAGGACTTTTTTTCATCTGGGGAAACAAAAAAGTCTCTCTCAGGGCAAGATCAGGTGAATAGGGAGGGTGGGGCACAAGGGTCATGGTCTTTTTTTATCAAAAACTGCTGAACCTGCAGAGCAGTGTGGGCACTCTAAATCACCCATCATGAAATGGGCAAATGCATTGAAAGAATCTCCAAAAAAAAATTCACTGAAGCTGAACGCAGCCTCTCACAACAACGCTAGCTGGTACACTGATGCTGATGGGTTCCTAGAACACTTACCTATTTACAAGGGGCCTGCCCACCAAAAATAAAAGATAATTCCAGTTTGGGGGGGGGGGGCCTTGTATACACAATTTTTATGTGACAATTATACTTCTGTAAAGCTGGGGAAATAGAATGTGCAGTGCTGACGCCACCTTGGGTAAAAGGCATCCACAGTTGAGCTGTGTGAGGAAGGACCCAATCATCTTTCTTTCACATAATTTTTGTTTTCGTTTTCTCTAAAGTGAGTAATTATCTTGAGCCTCTCCCACGTCCTTCGTTTTGTCTATAGTGGTCACCAATCCGTTCCTAAATTTTCTCCCTGATTATAACTTACCTCTTGACTTGATCCCACCATCAGGGAGGGGGCGGTTTTGTTTTCTGGCAACATCCTCCGAGGAATGATCACTCCCTGGATCTGCCTCAGAGTGGTGATCTGGATGTGTCCCTGGTGCTCCAGATCTGGCCAGGGGACTCTCCCACAGCCCTTGTCTGGGATCCCACGGGTCTCCGCCCTCCATCCGCCCCTCCTTGGAGTGGAGCACATCCTCCTCCCATGGCCTCCCAGGAAAGGGCACCCAGGAGACAGTTCTCTGTGATCCCGCAGGTCTGAAACATCTTTACTCCATCCTGCCCTTGACCCGTTTTGCATTCTATGTTGGAAGCAAGTTTCCCAAGATGTTTCCATTCTCACTTCCAGAGGTGCGTTCTCAGTCCTGGTGCTGGATTTGAGGTCGCCTTCAAAGGTTTCTAGAGTTTTCCTTCTTCAAAGATATTTATGAATTCATGATGGTGTTCCCAGTTCTGCATCTTTTAAATTTAATTACTCTGGCACTCTGAGGACCTAGAAAGTACATCTATCTGTTCGCTGTGTTATTGAAGATCCCAAAAATGACAAAAGGGGAAAGTCACTCATATCCCCAACTTTTTTTTTCGTAGAATTAAGCAAAATTAGCATGGCCAGATTCACTGGCACCAACACCTCTCTAGATGGGACCTAGGACCACCTTGGGCCACTGGAGCTCCCTTGCTGCGTCTCCAAACCTGTCCGGCTCCCAGAGAAGCTCAGACCCGAGGGCAGGTCCCCGAGCAGCCCGAGGCAGAACTGCCTGAGCTTCCCACCCCACAGGGCCCTCTGCCTCAGGTGGCCCCTGGCCCAGCAGCTTTGGGGTTCTGGAAGCAGAGCCTGCCCTCAAGGCTGCCACACAGGCAAACACACTCAGAGCTGGCGTGAGCCCTCCTGCCTTGGCGTCCATTCCGGGGGTGGGGGGAACCTCCAGGAGACCAGGAGCAAGAGACCAGCCAGCCCCAACGGCCTCTAAAACCAGAACCCCCGCACAGCCCCCATGCGCTGCGTGCAGCAGGGCCCTGGCTGGGTGCACAGACAGACCTGGGGGAGTCGGCCATTGGACCAGACGGAGCCTCGCAGATCCCCTTGAGCATTAGGCTCCTTCTGCTCTGGGCTATGGCCCTGCTTTTAACCTTCTTTGCTGGAGCTGCAGACATAAATAAACACACGAGTGTGTGGATGGATCCCGCCTGGCTCTGCATGAGTTGCCAAGATCTGAATAATGAAGATGAGGGGGAGCTCTGACTGCTCTGAGCTGGACCATTTGCGGGAGGGCCAAGGTCCCTCACTGGAGAGGATTGTCTTACAGTTTCTCGCACTGCATTGATTTGTGTGTTTTGTATTCGTCCCTTGCTAAGCTCCGAGCTCTGCAACTCAACCATGTTAACAATTTACCCCTTGTCCTTATCCCCTCCCATTCCACACGCGAGGTCGCTGTGTCTCCAAGAGTGGACTGGGCCTTGTTAAAGATGCAGGTGTCCAAATCCCACTCCAAACTATGGAAGTTGGGCCCAGGGAGTCCAACATGTCCTCTAGCGCTTCAGGGGACTTCTACGCACATGCACCTTTGAAACACGCTGCAGAAGACGGGAAACAGACCCATTTTGCCCGTAGATGAAAAGTGATACTCGTCTGTCTGTTTATGTTTAATGTAATTATTCATATAATTTACATCTACTTTCTTTCCTATTTATCTTCTATTCATATCACCTTTCTCTTTCTGTTCCTGCCTTATTTTTTATTATCAAGTATTTTTATTATTCTATTTTGCAAACGTCAGTTAGGTTGTTCACTTTAATCTTTTCATGATTCTTTCATTGCATTTACTTTCATTGCATAACACGCACCCTCCATTTCTTGGGGTCTGCCCTAAGTGAGAATCTGACTGCTTCCTGGTCAATGAAGAACCATAGGACAGCTACACCATTGGAAATTTTTCTGGATTCATGCATCATCTCTGTCGCATAATTCAATTCTTTGTATACGGGAAGCCTCACGGGACATAGTTATTATTGTTTTGTGTCCTCGTTAAACTTACTAATGTACTTACCCTTTCTTTCTATTGCTATTCATCCTGTCTTGCATGCCTGACTCTTATTTAGAATTATTTTCCGTCTGCCTAAAGAACTCCCTTTCGTGTTTATCTTTGCACAGATCTGCTGGCAATATAGTCTCTCCATTTTTGCTTCTCTGAAAATGCCTATATTTTCTCTTCACTTTCTTTTTTTTTTAACATATTTTTTATTTTAAAATAGTGGGGTACAGTTAAGGGTTAGGTATACAAATATGCATCATTCAGGCACCCTTGTTGATAAGGGGTGTCCCCCGTCCCCCGACAGATATTGACTACCGTTAATCCCACCTCCCTTTCTCTCCCTGACCCCCCAACTGCAAAAAGTACAGCCCCCAACCCACAGTCCGGCCTCAAAAGTGAACAAAGCCAGAGGATCCTGATAAGGAAGAACAGGAGACTGAACAAAAGAAGTAAAAGCAACCCCACCTTCCCTGAAAAACAGAATTAAAGCAGGGGAGGGAAAGGCGGAGAGAGAGAAATCGACACAAATGAAGAAAAATCAAAAGAAGAACATGGGTCTCTCCCAGACCCCTGGGAGGGCAGACACTGAGAAAACTGACTTCGGAATGCAAACAACAGAGTCCCCAGAATGACGGGTCTCAAACTACAAACCTAGATATCAAGACATTAATGGAGAGATTAAAAATAATTGAGGAGAGACAAGAAGAAACTAACAAGGAGGTGATAACTGAGATAACAGTAGTAAAGAATACTGTGGATGAAATAAATAACAAACTGAGAAGCATGGAAAGCAGAATTAGCCAAGCAGAAGAAAGAATCTCAGAGCTTGAGGACCATGCCGTCTCTTCGCTTTCAATGCATATTTTTGATGGGCATAAAATTGCATATTGGCAGATGTTTCCTTTCAGTACTTTAATCAAGGCCACTCTATTATCTTCCAGGGCCATTATCTTCCAGTGCCATTGTTCTCATTGAGAAGTTAGCCGGTGACGTCACTATTTTGCCTTTGAAGGAAACGTGTGGTTTTTCTCTGTCTAAGATTTTTCCCTTTGTCTTTAGTTCCTGGCAGTTTTACTAGAATGTGATTAAGTGTATGTTTCCCTGTTTATATCATGCTAGGAGTTCTTGGATCTGTGACTTGATATGTTTTATTAGCTTCGGAAAATCCTCAGTTAATATCTCTTCATATGGTGCTTTTGTGACATCTTCTCTCTCCTTTTCTTTAGAACTTCACTTATACATGTTTTAGACCCTTTCACATTATTCTGTATTTTCTAATGCACTTTCCTATATTTTCAACATTTTTATTCTATGCTTCAGTGTAGATATTTTCAACAAACCTATCTTCTGCTTTGTCTAAATTGGTGATTATACCAATCACTTGTGCTTTCGATTTTAGTTACTTTATTTTTCAGTTTGAGAGTATTAATCTGATTCTTATTTTATAAATTTCTTTTTTCTAACAAATGCTTCAGCTTTTCCTTTTTTAAATTTAATATATGCCTGATGGTTATTTCAAAGCTTGTATCTGATTGTTTTGGCAACTAATCACCTATGGGTCTTTTCCTGCTGTCTGTTTTTCACTACTTAGTTTTTGGTCCTTTGCTCCTGTGAGTTCTGTTAACTTTTTAATGAATGTTTGTTTGAAAAATGTAATGTCTTTTGATATTGTCTCCCAGAGAGTAAATTCTTCTGTCAGTCACCATGGTTGGGGCAGATTATCTTAATCAAATCTGGGGTTCAGATAATTTGAGGTTCAGTCTTTGTCTGTGTAAGCCCTAGTTTATTTCGGCTTTACCTTTCTCCTAGGGCAAGTCCTTTGGGGGTCTCAACTGAAAGAAGTGTATGTTTTCCAGAACATCTGTTTGTTGAGTCGTGAACTCTAATTTTGGTTATGTTATCATACTATTGGTGAAAACTGCTTATTTTCTTAGCTTCTGGGGACACATTCAGCTTGGCTTCTGAGCATCTTGTCCTGTACTGCTTAGGAATCAGCAAAGCCTTGAGAGGGAAAGAGCTGCAGGAAGTCAGATTCACTGACAGGGTTTTCACTTTCTTTGATGCCTCTAGCTCTCCAACCCTGGCTGTCTTGCTAGGCTGGGATGTCAACTTTAATCTCCCCAGATCTGTGAACTTGGCATAGAGCTCTGAACTGCTACTTTCTGCTTTCTTGGCTCCTCTGCACTTACACATTGGCAACTAGCTCAAGGGGAACAGTGGCAGAGAATTTCGGGCTCATATCAGTGCAGTTCACTGTTTCTGGGATTATGGACTCTCAAATCCTGGCAGCCTGGGTTGCTTTCTGATGCCTTCAAACAACTGTTTAACTCTTTCTCTCTCTCTCTCTCTTTCTCTCTCTCTCTCTCTCTCTCTGTCTCTCCCCCCTCCCCCATCTCTCAGATTAATAAGCTTTGCCAGGTGTTCCCTTGGTCTGATACAAGCTATTCTATCATATCTAAATATATTTAAATGTACAGAGGTCCCTTCTTGCATTAAAAGTAGACATAAATTGGCCGGGCTTGGTGGCTCAGCCTGTAATCCCATGCTTTGGGAGGCTGAGGTGAGTGAATTGCCTGAGCCCGCGGGTTCGAGACCCGCCTGAGCAACTTGGCGAGACCTCATCTCTACAATAAATCAAAAAAACTATCCGGGCATGCTAGCGCGCGCCTGTAGTTCCAGCTACTTGGAAGGCTGAGGCAGAAGGATCGCCAGAGCCCAGAGGGTTGAGGCTGCGGTGGCCATGTAGGCGACTGAGTGAAACCCCAACTCAAAAAAAAATAAGTAGACATAAACACCTAGAACACTTGGGTTGGAGAGATGGTGAGTTGTTTTCAGTTGCTGGTTTCTTGTGAAACTGCAGCATTTCAGTGATAAATAAAGACTAAGAGAGCATCTAGTTTAGAGGTTACAAACCCAAATACTTACCAGCATGGGCAGGTAAGTCAAAGAGTAAAGCCACCCAAGCATCATAAAAAAGGTAACATCCTAAAAAGATATGAGCTAGGCCAGGAGGAGACTATTCTACCCTGAGGGGATGCTAGTACTCTCTGCTTATAGCAAGTCGGGAAAGTGGTCTGAGCATTGACAGAGCTCAGTTATTTTAACATCTAAGCTATGTTTGATAGGAAAATACACATTTTTAAATGCTAACAATTTCTTTTCAAACACTGTGCCTCCAATCATAATATTAATAACAACAACAACAACAATTTGTCACAAAAGTTTTCAGCAAGGGCTGGAGCCAGAGTGTCTGGAGTCAAGTCTTACCTGACCCCTGCCTAGCAGGTGACTCATAGTAAGTTATGTAATCCCTTTGGCCAGAAATTCTCCATCTCTAGAGCGGGGATGATAAGAGTAACTGCTGCATGATGTGTTGAGAGAACTAGACATGCTAACATACATGAAGCACACGCGAGCGCTGAGAAGGGCTCACTCAGCAAATGAACAACACAGTTTGCTGGACAGAGTCACTCTTGAGGCTGATCTCAGCCCACAAAAGTTAAGTGAAGGCTGATGTCAGCCCACAGTCCGCCATGTTGAACTCTGCCCTGGTCCAACCCTCCTTGCTCTAGAGATGGGATGTGTTGGAGGGACATAAAGGAGAGGAGACCCGCTCGGGCAAACACAGCTCATTACCTGTAAAACCAGGCCTAGGACTGGAAGGTTCTTTTGATGCATTTTATCAATTAAATCATGTGCCCTGGAAGCCAAGCAGCTAACTCCCCTGGAAGGCAGCGGGGTCGTCTCTCCTTCACACTGTAGATAACTCCCTAATTGCGCGTCTGCCCAGATCCGCTGTGATCATTAGCAGAGCCCTTGCACTCCGGCGGAGAGGGGAGAGGAAGGCGCCGTCGCTCATCTAAATGTTTCATAATGCTCCGATCGTCAGATCATCAGGGTAATCAAGCCCAAATTAGCCTGATACTCAAAGCCACGGCATAACAAGGGGAGAGAGAGGGATCATGTTTCTTTAATGAAAATTTCATCAATGCAGATTTCTCATTGAATATTAAGGTCTTGTCTTGAAGACAGCATCAGAGCGGAGTCTGCTGTGACATTGACCTTTATCCCTGGAGACACAAAAGTGCAAGGTCAGGCTGGATTCGCTGGCTCGGTAACAGCACAGTGGACTGTCCAGCGGCTGCAATGAAGGATGACCCCGAGCCTGGGAGAGTGGGCTCAGCCCCCACCCTGCTCCTCTCAGATTTCTCGCCCCGGGCTGCTCCCACAAGACCTCCAGCCTCAGTCAACAGCTCCTCCCCTGCTCCAGCTGCTCGGCCAAACCCTGGGAGTCCTCCCTGAGTGTGTGGTCCTCTCACTACCGCTATTCGCTGTGTCTCCAGATCCTGTCCAGAGGCTCTAGTATGCATGGTAACAGCCAGCTCTGACCTTGGCCCCAGCGTCCCCTCACCCAGCTCCCTCCAGTCACACTGGCCCCTGCCCCTCAGGGCACACGCCTGCCTGGCCCACAGTGACTGCTCCCTCTGCCTTGGACCGTCTTCCCCAGGATCCACGAGTCCCTGTTCCTCCAGCCTCCTGGCCCCACGTGTCCATCTCAAAGAGGCCTCCCGAGTGCCTGCGTAGACTCGCACCCTTGTCATCCTGCTGCCACTCCCTCCTGGTGGTCACCACCCCCTGGCTCCCAACACCCAATTGCTTTGAGTTCATGTGACTCATGAGCTCCCAGGGGACAGGGCTGTCTCTGCTTTGCCTCCACCGTCTGGAAGAGGACTCAGTATGGCAGCGTCAACAGCCCCTGCTGGGTGAGCAGGGACATGGCAAGTGGGATGCCGTGTTCTCACAATAAACTCACCAGCGCGCGTGCAGCACCTGGGGGTGTCTGGCCGGGAATAGGTCCTGGGACACGCACAAAGGACAAGAGAGTAGAGTCCCCCCACAGTGGGCTGACACTCTGGTGCAGGGACAGACACTGGACAGCCGATGGGGGTGACTGCGCCTCAGCTGCAGAAGTGGCTCTTGGGAAATGTTTCAGTGAAGCATCTGCGTGAGCTCTAAGGAGCAGAACAGCCCACCTGAGTGAAGACTGGGCATGGGCACAAGCCCAGAAACAGGGAGGAGACTTCACTGTCAGCCGCAGTTCAGTGACCGTGCAGGATAGTGTGGGGTGGCAGGTCCTGTGAGTCTTGTGTCACGTGGGAGTGGAAGCTGCTGACCCCCAAGCTGCTTGCATCACTATGTTATTTAATCCTCTTCGCAGCCTGACGACCTGTGACTAGCCCCATTGCACATATGGGGAGACTGAGAGATCAATATGTCCCAGCGGCTCGTCTCTGTGTTTCCCAGCCATCGTCACTGTAAAGCTCCACAACAAACATCCTGAATGTGAGGACGGACAACCACCCCTGCGTCCTGGCTCCTGGAGCTGCAAGCTTCTGGGCGGAGCTGGTCCCAGCTGGGCTCTCCCGGGCCACATCAGTGACTCTGCTTCCTGCTGACGGGCCTGGGCTGGGCCCCGGCTGCAGATCAGGTTCAAGTTCGCCCTGGCAAGCTCTCCTCAGCCACAGGCCAGCAGCTCCTTGAGCAGGACTGGTACATGACAGAAGCCGAGACCCAGCCACCCCAGGCACATTCACTGCCCCTCACCCCGCCACAGCTTGCGAGTCTTTCACCAGTCAGAGCAGGTCACCCAGGCCCGCCCCACGTCACTGGGCCTGTGACGTCATGGGGCAGGGAGGGTGTGGCGACCTCTGGAGGAGTGAAGCGCTAGGACCATGACCCACTGGGCATAGGCCCTTGCGGGTGTTGACCGGCTAGGTGTCATCTGGGCAGCCCTGCATCTTCACTCTCGCCCACCTGCTGTGCCACCTCCGGGGTGGGCAGAGGATGGAGATGCTCATCTGGGAGCAGCGGGAGCCATCTTGAGTTGACTGGAGTCCCCACGTTCCACGGCCAGCTGCAACCCCAGAGTGTGACTTAGTGGGAAACAGGGTCTTGCAGGTAGTTAAGTACGAATGGAGCCCCGCGGGATCACGGTGGGCCCTAAACACAGTGATGAGTGTCCTTGTGAGGCGTCCATGTGGAGACATGCAGGGAAGACATCACGTGACGATGGAGGCAGAGAAGGGAGGAAGCCTCTACAAGCCCAGGACGGCCCAGGACTGCCAGTGACCACAGAGCAGGGAAGCAGGCCTGGGACGGAGTCTTCCCAGCCGCCACAGCCCACCTGCCCATACCCTGACTTCAGACTCATGGCCCCTTGAACTGCGAGGGAAGGATCCTGGTGGCACCAGCCCCCAGTCAGTGGTGACTTGGTGGGGCAGAAGCTGGGACGGACGAGGAGGCCACTGGGGCTCAGAGCAGGGCCGGGTCTGAGTCCCATTCTGAAAGGCCCGAGGCCCTGGCAGGGGTCGGCAGAGCTTCCCTCGGGAGCTGCGTTCCGGAGGCTTCTGCCCAGCGCTGGCCCAGGGCTTCCCAGGACTCATATTTGGGGCTTCCCATCAAGCTCAGGGGCCTTTTCAACCCTGTCCCTGCGGGTCGATGTCGCCTTCCGTCATTCACCTTCGGGAAATTGGTGCCTTTTGTCCTCTTTCCTTACATGAGTCCATGGGTAGGGGCAATCCATCACCCCACAGCCACGTTGCCGGACACGCACGGCAGTGCTAGGGGCCCCTCTCCCCTCAGAGCAGGGAGAAGACCCTTGCCTTGGGATGTGCTGGAAATCCCTTTTCCTCCTGAGTCTCAGTTTATCCATTTGCATGGGGTAGGTGTGGCCAAGTGACTGCCAAGGGCTGCTTCTGACCCCAGTGCCCACGACTGAAATAATCATCTCGGGAGGCTTCACATCCTGTTTGCTGATTCCTTTCACCCATCCAGGTGTTCAGCAGATGCCTGTCCAAAGCGGCTCTGCGGGAGGCCCTGGTCCCCGAGCCAGGATCCAACAGGGAGCAGACACACGTGGGTCCTGTGCTCATGTGGTTGACAGTCCTGAGGACAAATGACAATAGAAAGACAGGAAAGCAAGCCTTCAGCTCCAGACGGTGGCAGGCTCCGTGAAGGGCTTGGGGACTGACTTGGGAGTGCAGAGGGCTTCCTCAGGATGGCCAGGGGAGTTCTCTGCATAGGGGACACCTGAGCTAAGAACGGAGGGTCAGAAGGAGCAGGTCACCGGCGAGCTGCGGGAAGAGCATCCAGGAAGTAGGACCGTCAAGTGCCAAGGCCCTGTGGCAGGAAGACTTGGGTGTCGGAGGCAGAGCTGGAGGCCAGTGTGGCAGAATGGAGGAAGTGAGGGGGTGTTGGGAGACGATGTGAGAACCCGGGAATCTGTCGGGCTGTGGGTGTGATGAGGAGTCAACACTTCCTAGAGCCCGCAAGACACCACTCCGGGTGACCCGGTCTCATTTCACATTCAAGGCTCACTCTGGGTCTGCAGAGAGTCAATTTCAGGGGTGGGAAGAAGATTCGGAGCAGGAGGACAGGCCAGAAGCGGTTGTGGTGACCCAGGCGAGGACAGAGGTACAGACTTGGGGACAGTAGCAGGATGTGGGGAGAAGCAGACAGACAGGGATGTGTTTGTAATGTATGGATTCTGTGGATGCCAGGAGAGGAGGGAGGGCCCCAGGATGTCACATGGGTCTGTGGCTTGAGGAACTGTGGTTTGGTGGCATAACTCACTGGGAAGGGGACATGGGGCTTTTGGTGACTTTGCTGAAAAGTGACCAGATCTGAAAGCCTGAGAAGCCCTGACCACTGAGCCACCAGGCTGCCCTCTGGGGCTGTCGGGATGGGAGGCCATTGGGATGGCAGGCCGTCGGGATTGGAGGCCATGGGCTCCGAGGGACCCACATGCCTGTTCCCATGCCCAGGTCCTTCCCGAGGACTGCCTCAGGCCTGTCACAGAGCTGCAGAAGGCCCAGCCCCTGGTACTGCCTGGACAGAGCCAAGCCTGGGGTTTGTGGAGGACACTGGGAGAGCTGAGGGATCCCTCAAGAAGGATCCTTCCCCCGACATCTCAAACCACAGGGAAGGAATCAGAAAAGGATGGCACTCTAACAGGGCCCTGCAGGATTGTCACAGGGACTTGAGCAGGACTGCTCCCCTGGCCCCAGCCCCTCCGTAAGCCCAGGCTATGAACTGGAAATAGATGTAACTGCAGAAAAATGTCAAGATTTCAGATACTCGGCTCGATCGGGGACACATTTTTCATTAGTTGGGCTGTTGTTCTTCTCAGACTTGGACACTTGTTAGGTGCTTTTAAGTGCAAAAGGAAAGAAGGAAGGAGGAAGAAAGGAGGGAGGGAAGGAAGGAAGGAAGGAGGGAGGGAGGGGAGAGAATAATAGAAAACATGAGAAAGGAGAAAGGGCTTTCAGCATCCGGATGAGACACATTTTCACTGATGTCTTCCAATGTTCTCTTGACTGGCTTTAAATATTCCACCAGTTGTACCTGTTACATCGTTGAGATATTGGTTGATGTTGGGTGTTGGGCACAAGAACGTCTTCCTGAGAACCAGCCTCTTCTACTCTTCCCCTTTGGGGGCCTGGGTCACCTTCTCATATCAGCCCCAGACACACCCCCTGGCTATAATCACTCCCAGTGTGACAGCCCAACATGGGTGCCCCTGTGTGTGAGGCTGCAATGCTCGGTGCACCAGCCCAGTGTACTCTCCTGGACCTGGAACAGCAGCTGCTCTCAGCTGCTCCCATCAGGACAGGGACATACTGGAGGTAGGAACTTCAGGGTTAAGAGGTGGCCCTGCAGGGTGGGACCTGGCCTCAGCACCTCCCCCCATGCCCGTCTCCAGGAGGCAGACTCTAGTATCCCAGGGCGAGGATTCCTGGTTGAGACAAAAGTCTCGGTATTGAATCTCACAAGCTCACCCATAATCTGATGTTCATGGCCAAGTGCTCAAACTCACTGCCATTACAGGACAAGAGCCCACACTCAGGCTTTTGACACAATGCTCTGCAGTTTAGAAGAGCCATCCTGCAGGAAGGAAGGAGGATAGAGAATCTACCAGTTCCTGTGTGGCCTTTTATGACCTAGCCTTGGAGGTGACACAGCAAAACAAGCCCACCCAGATTGACGGAGAGGGGATACAGACCCACCTTTCATGGGAGGACTGTCAAAACTGTGCAGCCATATTTTAAAACCACCGTGCTTGGTAGTGAGCATGAAACCCATGCTGACCACTCTTCCTCTTTCCCCGTGTCATTCTTTTCAGTCCCAGGTCCTGGGCTCACTTCCTCCAAATAACTTACCCACAAGCTCTTGTCTCAGGATCCATTGTGGAGAATCCCAAGCAAAGACACTGTCTACAGCCTCAATCGCAGGCAACTTGGGGACCCGCAGGCCCGTCAGATACAGTTTGGCTTAGACGGAAATGACTTCTATATTGAATCCGCTTCAGCTGTAATTTGCAATTCCTTGAGAAATTTACCAGGGGTGAAACCCGACATAAACACAAGACGACTTTATCTTCTACTTTCTAAGTCTCTCCTGTGAGTGGCTGCCTGCATTCTCTGAACCTGGCATCATTTGGGAAAGCTCTTTCATTATCTTTTAATTCTTTCTCAATTTTCTGATGCATCAGCATCTACAAAAGGAGAGCTGGAAAATGGCTCTCCCTTTTTTATTGACTTCATAATCCCTTTGCTACAATGTGGTAGGGTCTGCTTTGACTCAAACTGCACCACATCTGAGCAGCCCCATTAAGAGGTACGCCCCTGGGAGTTCAAGTTCGCTTTCTCTGCTCTTGAGTCACTATACGTCCATGTACCTCAAACAAATGAAGTCCAGAACTGGAGGTCACACACATGCTGTTTTATTTCCAATATTCACCATGTCATTCTTAGGCTCTTATTTGTCTCCCTTTCCTGGAAGAAGCAGTCTGCAAATTTTTTGCTCCAAAGAGCGGTTAGCATTCTTAAAATCTCCGCTGATTGAGAAGTTATTTCAAAGACACCCTAAAGATGGTTCACGCACTTCAGCTTTACTTAGAGGAAGCTATGTTAAAAGTTGTTTTTTTCATAAGCCAATGATAGTGCCAGGGCACCCCAGATCATGAAGACCCCTCAGCTCCTCAAGTAGATACAAGGTGAGACACAAGGTAGACTGTCACTATGCTGCTTGGATTCTCTCATGCAGCCACCAAATGGCACTGCAGGATGAGAGGAGGCTACCTGGTCTGACATCAGAAAACCTGAAGTTTATCAACAGCATCAAGTTGAACGTTCTTGCTGTGTTCAGACACTCTTCTAAGTGCTTTTCGGGTATTAACCCACTTAATCCTTTCAACCCCTCTGAAGGAAGTACTATTATCTCCTCCCTTGAGCTGAAACAGGAGAAAGGGAAGGCCCAGAGAGGTCACATAACTAGCTGGTAATTGACATAGCTTCACCTTGAACCCAGAACTCCAACTCCAGATTTAGCGAATAAAAGCACAGGATGTCTGTCCAGATAAACAACGAACATTTAAATATGGCATGGTCCTGAGTTAGATCTTAGATTCTGATAGTGAGAAAGAAGGTGTGGTGGCTGTTGGGGACAGACATGTGGCTGAGTCTCCAGGGCTGAGAACCCAGCTCTGAGTCCAGCACAGAGTCGTCCAGAGGGGACCCCAGACAGCACAGTGTGGCCCATAGGACTGATGTGGTCACCATAAGACCAAGAAAGAGGGTGACGGGCAAGACCAAGAGGACAGAAGGAGCAGCTTGAAACGTGTGGCTACTTCTGAAGGAAAAGTGATAACCAGTGTCCCTGTGAGGAGACATTTATCATCCAAGGCCATATCACATCTGCATCAAGTTCAGGAAAGCGTTCTGAAAGCTTCCTCAAAAACTTTGGCTCATCTGTACCCTACCTGTACTATAATTTACTTAACTTTTTTCTTTTAACTTGACTCACTTTTTCACATAAATAGATGTATTTAAACAGAAAACTTGGTATCACAGCTGTAAAAGTAAAACCATAATCCCTTGCCATAAATTGAAGGTTCTTATAAAGAGATATACATAGCTTTAAAAAATAAAACTGTCCAAATAGTGCCTAAAGTTATCTTCCATGTCACAGTGGATGAATAACACCCATTAGGAAACATCCGTTGAAATAAAGGATATTACGCATATAAATGTATATTAATGGAAACAAACGACAGTAAGTCTCCTACATACTAATGAATTTCATTCTGAGAATGTGTTTGTAATTCCAATTTGTTCGTAAGTCCAACAAAGTTAGTCTAGGTACCAAACTAACACAATCAGTTGTACAGTAGCAGCCGCATTGCCATTGCTTTTATGCTTGCTTCCGGACATCCTGGGCTTGAAATAAAGATACTGTACTGCTGCTGTACTCTATACAGTACTGCACAGTAAAGTACACAAAAGCACAACCCCTTGGAGAGGATGCATGCACGTGGCAATGTATGCCAGACACGTGAACTGACTTGCATGGTTGGACATGAGAACACACACTCACGTCTTTGAAAGTTTGCAGCTTGGAGGTTAGTATGTGGGAGACTTACTATATTCATTTCACGTTTTAACTTGACTCCTTGGGAAATCTGTTTGTAATTTTAACTCTGTTGAGTTATTCTTGAGCAATCACTTAAAAAATCTTAATTACAGAAAGTTAACCAACCAAAAACACCTCCCAGGTGAACCCTGACAAGCCAATATGGCAGTCACTTCTGGACGGCATTCTTTATCATGAGTGTCCTAGGAGTGGTTTTCATGGATAGGTCTCTTTTGCCTCCATTCAGAGAATCACCTGGGACACCATCACTGAGGTGGATCAGTGATGAAATTGTTTTGGGAAAGGAGTTCCTTGTTGGAGACACACTGGGAGTGGATTTCTGCAGTGTAGCCAGTCATTGGTACTGTAGTAGGATCATACGCCAAGCTTTTTTGCCCTTCAGGGTCCTCCCACCTGGGCAGAGTGAACATCCCGCCCACTCATTTTGAACTCGGTCATGTAACTTGCTCTGAGTAATGTAAAAAGACTTTGTGTAGAGCCTGCCTGAGCACAGGCCCCTGCACCGCTTGCCACGGCCTCCGGTACTCTGGCTTCTATATATGAGTGTTCTTCCAAGAAAGATCCCAGAACAACAGACATGCTGATTGAGACCCTCCCAGAGCCTGTGGCCGAGCCCACCTGTCTGCCACCTGAGCCACAGAAATCCAGCCAAGATCAGCCAAGCCACGATCTACACCACAGACCCTTGGGTGGGAAAATACACATTTGTCGTTGCAGGTCACTGAATTGGGCTGGTCTGCTGCGCATCACCACTGTGGCAAAAACGAACGAATCCATCTCTCTTTCTAAAAACCAAGCCCTTCCTTGTCTGGCCTTAGTAGAGACTAGCTCCTACAACACCTCTCATGCCATGAATAGAAACAAGCAAAGGGTCATGGGCTCACTGAGAGGAGGGTGCCTCTTGCCTTCAATAGGAGAAACCGCAGGTCTTGGTTTTCTCAAAGCAGGTCCGTGAAGTTCACAACCACCCCCCTTGAGCCAAGCAGTGTCCAGTAAACTGCCCCCACGGTGGATGACCCAGAAAGAAGAGGACTCTTCCTCCTCTTTTATTTGAAAATAAATAACCCATAAGCATTTCCACTCTGATCTTCTGACACAAGTTAGAGATGGGCATGGAAATGAATGTATCGCTGAAGCTCCCTTCACAGACCTGCTCCCTTTCTCGTAAGAGGCTATAATTTGAGTGCTGTGATTTCCAAGTCAGTGAAATGCTAAATGCAGGCGCACCAGGCGGTATAAAAGAGAGTCCCCAAATAACATCGCAGGGAATAGGTCTTTCGATAACATAGTCCTCAAGAGTTTTAAGTGACATCACGCTTTTGGCCCCTAAATCAGCAGCTCCTGTGCTGTTGAGCCTTCTCGATTTCCATTCCAGAATGTTCTTTAGGTTGCAAAATGTGCCTGCAGCTTGCCTTCCTGGGGCTGAAAAGTCTTTTGCATTTTGCAGTTAATTTTGAGCCAGAGATGGATGAATTCTTTAGTGCTGAGTCACTGGAACTGGACTGGCATCGTTTTCAGCTCTTTATGGGCATAGATAGGGGTCTTGTAGCTTATAGAAAAGCAACACTCGGTATGTCCCTGAGGAGACTAAAAACACAAACAAATGACTCTCCAACACTCTTGAGAATTATCTTCCTTTTGTGGCCTTTCCTGGTAACAGAAAAAGAGAGTCTTTCTGGCCACCTGTCAAGATCTAGACACGGTAAGAGTAAGTGTCAGAGAAGCATTTTAGGGGTTATGAAAGAAACACAAGGAGAAATGTCTCCAGGAAACCCTCAGGATTTAGACAAAGACGAGATTTCAAAGAAGAAGGATGTGTGTGTGATGTTACCAGATAAACATGTTAAAATTTCAGATTCCCCAAATCCTTGTCTCCAGAGACGCACTTACATTATAAATTACGCGTTGTCCTTATGTGTTCTTGCTTCCCCTGCTGGACTGTAGATGCTAGAATTCAGAGCCTGGTGTTTAATCCTCCCAGTGTTGCAGTCACGCCGGGGCTGCACTGCCACCCTGGGACCCATGTGGGGTCCAAGGACAAGTCCAAGGGCACAAATGGCGCCCTGAGACCCACATGGTGACCTAGGACATTATGGCACCCTGGACCTCAGGGATGCCCGACACCCGCGGAGTTCCAAGGAGTATTACAGCTCTCAGCTCTTGCTTGGAGAGTTCCCTTCCCAGTCAGGAAAGGTTACAACTCTTTTGTCTCAAGAATTCCAGGTTCTTGTCTCACGACCAAGGGGATTAAGGATCGAGGACACCGAAGGGTGAACAAGGTGAAGTTTATTCAGGAAACAAGGGTCAGCAGCTCTCACAGCAAGAGGGGGGCTGAGAGGGGTCCCCAGAGGGTTTTCAGGAAAGGGAGGGCCCCTGAGGCTGGGTCGGGAGTTTATATAGTACTCAGGGGCGTGCTAATTGGTTGGCAGTAAGGACTAAAAAAGCGGCATGATAGTGTAAAGGACCAATGGGTAGAGGATTGAAAAAAGAGTCAATTAGGAGAAAATGCACAAAAAAAGAAAGTGAGGGAAAAGGGAATGGGCGTAGCTTTTGTCCGGAGCCTGCAGCTTGCAGCTGTTTCTCCAGATAAAATGGAGTCTTACTGGAGACCTACCCTCACCGTCTGCCTAACCAGCGTCTGGCTTACGCCTCTCTCACTTGCATCACCGACCCTCTCTTGAGCTGAAGTCCTCAGTCAGTACCAGCCCACAGCATAATGATTCTGAGGGCTGGGAGAGTAACACAGGAGGGACATCTTCGTCCCATGAGAAATCCCAATGTTCCTTGCATGGGGGTTTATGTTCTCAGAAGCTGACACTGCCTTCAGGCAGGAAGCCTGTGCGCCAAACTCACCACACATCCCATGTCCAAGCGGAGAGGGACCAGGATGTGAACCTCAGCTCTGTGTTCTGTGTGGCCCTGGTCAGACGCAGCTGCTGGAAAATGCCCTGTCCCTGGCATGTCCCCAGCAGCCTGAAATGATCTGTGATCTCCAGGAGAGGGAGATTGGAGTCAGCTCCGAGTATCAGCACATGGTCCTTCCGCCCCCACCAGGGCCCTTAGACAGGTGTCCCCACTGTCTAGGATCTGAGCAGAAATGCCAAGCCCCGATGGAAAGCTCAGGCCAGGACAGCGACTGTGCAGGGGACACGGGGGCTCCAGGCAGTTGATACTGCACAGTCCTCACAACAAAAGTGTGTGAGTTGACCCAAAAATTAATAAGTGGCGGCCAGATGGTTGGAATCCCCCGTGTGGGGTTCACGCCGAGCTGGGTGCCTGCTCAGTGCTCCTAAATCCCCTCTTCCTCCCACCTTCCACTACCCACTTCACATACCTCCAGGCCCCCCACATCTCCTCTGCGGCTTCCCCTGCTCTCCAAAGCCCCCCTCCCCTCCCCTGGAAAGCGCCCTCTCCCCTACACCCCAGGCCCAGCTGGGCGCGAGGAGATGTTCTCCTCTGTCCTCCCGCTACAGCCTGGGTGTGGGGGGCGGTGAGGTGCAGATGCCCAGCAGGTGATCCCTACCTCCCCCCACACCTGGGTCCTCCCACGCTCTCTGCTGTCCTCTGCCCGGGATCCCTGTCCAGGAACCGCCCTGAGATCCACCTCTCCCAGGCTCCCTGCCCTCCGGCAGCCCCTTGGGTTCCACCAAGGTGCGGCTCTGGTGGAGGACAAGGGCGGGGGGTGGGGGGTGGGGCAGGGCAGATGCCTCTTCCCTGCTCGCTCCCTGCTGTGCCCAATGTGACCCAGCCCTGTGGGCAGCCCCTTCCCTGCCTGACTCCCCCAGGCTCCCCCTACCCTCTCCTCTCCCTCTCCCCCCTTCTGGCGGTCCGCAGGTGCTTCCTTCAGTTCTGCTCAACACTCCACCAAGGGTACCTTTGTTTCCCCCAGAACTGTGTCTGGTAAAAGCTGCTAGACCAGATCCTGGAAGGTCACTGAGAGTTTGTGACCCGGAGGGCTCAGGACAGAGAGGAGCCCTAGTCTGCAGTCCTAGGTGGACAATGCTGGTTCCTGCAGCTAAAACCAGCAAAGTGCCACGTGGCCTGCGACCCCAGGCTGTGCCTCAGTGGCCCTGCGCACACCACGCGGTGCCCAAAGCCATGGTCAGCCCTGGGACTTCACTCACACAGCTCAACCTGTGTCCAGGGAGGACAAGGGGCGTGGGGTCTCCTTGGAATCCTGGCTCGGCCCCTTCTGAGCTGTGTGACTGTGGCTGCCCTCTCTGGCCTCAGTCTCCTCCTCTGAAAAACGGGCGTCACGATGGGACCTGCCTCATGGGTAGGTGGGGCTGAAGGGAGATGCCGCGGGCACAGTGCTCAGGTCTCAAGCCACGTCCACGCAATCTCTGGGGATTTCCTTGTGCCTGGGGCTTGCCCACCTGGCCTGCCTCCCCCAGCCCAAGCCTTTCTGTAGGATGTAGACACTGGCCTGGCCTCTACCCTCAGTGTGTGAGTTCTCTCAAGTGCCCCCCAGCCCTCAGCCCTCCCTTTAAGGAAACTCCGTGTCCTGAGGTCGGTGTCCACACACCTGCCTCGCCTCCATACTCTCCTGCCCTTCCCCTGAGCTTACCGGCCTTCCCCCCATCAAATTTCTCCTGTGTGGTCCCCCGTGCTCCAGCACATGGACTCGCCCAGGCCTTGCCAAGTGTCCACAGAGAGTGGCCCTGAGCCCTCTTTCCTCCGGGTCTCCTCTATGCTATAGGCTGAATGTGTCCCATAAATCCACAAGTTGAACTTAATCTCCAGTGTGCAGTGTTGAGAGGTGGCCCTTAGGAGGTGACTACGGTGGGAGGCAAACCTCCCTGAAGAAGCTGGGCTCTTCTGTCCATCCTGAAAGCAGAGAGCAGCCCTTACCAAAGCTGAGCCTGCTGGCACCTTGACCTCGACTTCTCAGCCTTCAGAACTGTGAGAAATACACTTCTGCTATTTTTAAGCTACCCAGCCTCAGGGATTTTGTTATAGTAGAATAAAGCTAAGAGCCCTCCTTACCCGCCCACCCCCACTCCCCGCCAGGCCTTCTTGCATTTGATGTGATGGGTGTGATGGATATGACTGATGGAGCAACAGCAGCCAGCTTGCAGTCATGAGGAAAAGCCTAAGAGGATTGCGCAAGCCTTGGCGATGACACCTCTGAGATGCTGAACGACTAGCAGGCATTCCTCTGGATTTCTCATGGTTTGAGGAAAAATGAACAGCTATGTCATTAAGTGTCTATAGCTGAGCTTTCTGTTCCTGGAAGCTGAAAGCCTTTAGGATGAATGTGGTTAGTTTTCTGTTCAACTAGTGAACAATAAGGTGGTCATGACTATCTGGACCGAAAGGAACCTCAGGCAGAGGTCAGCCAGTGACCCATCCCTTTATTTCACAGGGAGGAGAAAGGCCAGGACCCTCCCAGGGTGCTTGTCCAGGTGCTTCAGGAGTGAGACACAGACCTGGCCATGGCCTGCATTTCTCAGCTCCCATCCCTTTGCTGCTCTCACCACATCCCTCTGAAGTGCTGTCCTCCAGGCAGCCATAAAAGGAGCCAACATTTACTGAGACCTCATGTTCCAGATGCAGTTTCAGCACTTTGCATATATCAGTTCACCTAAGTCTCACCAAACCCTCCAAGGGAGACACCCTGTTATCATCTGCATTCACAGAAGGGAAACCAAGGCACAGTGAGAGTCACTTATCCCCTATCCAGATCCAGAGATTGCAGAGTGATGATTCCAACCCCAGGGGTCTGAAACCAGAGCCTCACATGGAACCACTGGGCTACACTGTCTCAGTGAGGCTTCATAGAAAATTCCAGACCAGTAAGGGCTTCTTGGGGTGAAACAAGATGGGATAACTCATTGAGACCACCTCTTTGGAAAATTCCATGGGCACTGCTCCCGGGAACACAATGTCAGTGGAACAGCTGTTCCATGTGGTGGCCCTGGACTTTTGTCCCTGCATGTGACACTCTTGGGTCCCTCAGGAACTAGGTCATAACACAAACCAATGAAGCCAGGTGAACACAGGAGTGGAGACTGAGGCAAACTGGGAAGCCCAAGCCCCCCTCACTGCAGGCCTACACACACAGACACACGCACACCCACACGCATGCCCACATCCCATTACACGTGCCCACATGCACACTCACAGGAGTGAACACAGGGGCAGGCACACAGGCACACACTCAACTACACGTGCCATGTGCACAGTGTCACTGAGCACATTTGGAGTTGCCAGTAGCAACTAAACTGAACTGAACTGAACATAAAAGGGAACGGATTGGTTTCTGCAGCCGGGCAGAGCTCAGGCAGCTTTGCTCAGTCTTGGACCGCATTCCTTTGGGTCGTTCTGTTTTGTCTTCAGCTCTGCAGCCTTCATTCCCACTGGCTTTCCTCATGGTCACATAATGGCTGTCACTGGCCCAGATTACCGTCTGCTTCCTCCACTCTCCAGATGGGAAAACGTTTCTATTCCCGGCAACCTATCCATCAAAGTCTTATCTTCACTCTGATTGGACCAATGTGGGTCACATGCCCAGTTCTGAACCAATCCCAGTGGCCAAGGGAAATACTGCACGTTCATTGGCGAGGCCCTCAGTTATGTGACACCCATGAATCAATCACAGTGGTGAGGGGAATGGGATCCCACTGTAGACCCCTCTTCAGATTACCAAGTGTTTTCATGATGCAATAGTTCTTTCTTCCCAGCCAGTGTGGATGGTCCAGTCATGAGAAAGTACTTGACTGCTTCCAACTCATCTTCCTGCACTCCCAGGTTAGCCCAACACGGCTGCAACCTGGGGTTGGGTATTGCAGGACTCAGGGCCTTCATGGTAACAGGGAGGCAAAATGCACACATGCGTGCCTACACACACAGACACACGCACACCCACACCCCATTACACGTGCCCACATGCACACTCACAGGAGTGAACACAGGGGCAGGCACACAGGCACACACTCAACTACACGTGCCCATGTGCACACACATCCCAGCACCCCTGCATACATGCACACACACCCTAGTATACGCACTTCTCAGCACATATGCACACACCCCAGCACACGTGTGCTCATGCTCACACACACTCCAACACTCGCGAAAATTGTTGCAAGGGTACCAGTTTTTGAAGAACGTGCTTAGGATAAAAGCTAAAACTCTTTTCCCTTCCCCAACCCCCAGCTCTATTTCCCATCACGAGTGGGTCACCGCCCTCAGGGGATTTGGTTAAATACCCAAGGATCTCACCACTGATGAATCCTAAAGCATTGCTTAGAGGCAGGATTGTGTGGGAGTCAGAGGACAACTGTCCTACTCCCCAGGGGCTGCAGGCAATCTTCTCCTTGTCCCAAAACACATTTGCAGTGAACAAATTGTCAGAAATTAGGCGGACCCTTTGGGATGGGCCCACGGCCCCTTCCCGAGCTTGGCTCCATCCATCAAGCTGAGTTTTGTCTCTTGGGGGTGTCACATCCAAGGTGACATCTCCACCTGCTGCTCTTCAGTTATCTCCCTGAGACCAATTCCCTGAAACAGACTCTGCTGCATCCCAATCCAGAACTTACCCTCGTTTTTTTTCTTTTCTTTTTCTTTTCTTTTTTTTTTTTTTGAGTCAGAGTCTCACTCTGGCTGGAGTGCAGTGGCATGCTCACAGCCACTGCAGTCTCAACCTGCTGGGCTCAGGCGATCCTCATGCCTCAGCCTTCCAAGTAGCTGGAATTACAGGCATGTACCCCCATGCCTGGCTTATTTTTTGATTTAGTGTAGAGATGAGGTCTCACCAAGTTGCCCAGGCTGGTCTTGAACCCATGGGCTCAGGCAATCCTCTCACCTCGCCTCTGCCTCCCAAAGTGCTGGGATTATAGATGTGAACCACCACGCCCTCTCATTTCTAAAAAGCACAAATTTCCTTAAGAATTGTTTAAATTGGCCACCTGTAGGATGGTTTTACAGCATCCACATCACACATTTCACAGGTTTGCAAACCTGCCTGTATCAAAGCTCAAAAGACCTGAGCTTAAAATGAGAAGAGCTGAATCACCGAGCTCTCTGAGGCTTAGAGAACCATTTAATTGGAGCAATCAACGTGCAGTGATAAAAGCACTTGTGCCATCATTTTGCTTTATTCACTTGTAAGGACAAAGGCAATGGCACCATTGAAAAGTGACTAATTGATCAGCCAGATAGTCACTCAGCAAGTCCTGTTTGAGTGACTACTTTGTGCCAAACACTGTGAGGCGTGATGAAATGGACAGAGAAACGTAATGCGATTCAATTAAATGAGGCGGATGAGGATGACTTCCTGCTATGCACTAAGAACTCTTCCTGACTGTGGGATCTGGTCGCGGGCTAAGTACAGGCCTCATCACAGCGAGATGACTGGGTGAAGCAGTGCCTGCACTGAATTAGTGACTCTAATGTTATAAAGGCTTTGTGCTAAATCGGAGATGAGTTAATCTTGGACACAAAGGTTGGAAATGCCTTCATGTTCATGGCCGTTCAAGGAGACCGGGGGCGTGGGGGGGGTCTGGTGTCCTGTGAGAGTCGTGGCTATGAGCACCCCCCAGACTCAGACCCCTCAGGACAAAGCTGGCTCTGCCCCTGTTTGCATTGAATGTGCTTAGGACATTAGAACACTACGTGCCTCAGTTTCCCGATCTCTGAAAGCTGGACACTGGTACCTCATTCACTGTGAACGAGATGGTGCATGTAAGAACTGATGTGAGCAGTGCCTGAGCCCAAGGGTGGGGGAGTGGGTGGCTGTCACTCTTAGAAGGTCACAGGAGGCTTTGCTTCCCACTGGATCCAGAGAACTTTCACCATGGCCAGCAAGGGTGTCCTGAGTATGTTAAAAGAAGAACCTTAGACAAGTCAAATTGAACAGTTTATTTGACCAAAGATCAATTTATGAATTGGGAAGCACCTGGAACCAGAAGAGGTTTGGAAGAGTTTGCCCAACAGTGTGAGCAGCGAGCTTTCCCAGGCTGAGCATGAAAGGAAAGCAGAGAAACCACCTGATTGGCTACCACTAGGTGTTGGCCCCGTTTGGCCATGATGGGATTAGTTGGCGGCCTATGGTTGGTTGCAATCTGGCTGTTTCTAATTGGCTGGATCCCAGCTATCTGACACAAAAATATACTCCTCCCTTAGATTTCCATTTGTCTATGTACTAAGTTACCTTGTGACTTGTTACTTAGGAACTTAAAATAGAGAGACAGCCTCAGGCTAATGACCTCCTGCTTATTTAAATAATCAAGTACATAAAGACTGCCCTGCCTCAGGGCCTTGGTTTTACAACCAGCTGTGGTACTAAGCTTTGATCCCACCCCATCCCACCCCCATCTAGCAGAGGCTTCAAAGCCATGAAGCCCATATGTGTTACCTGCCATGCCCCATCTGCACTGAGCCACCCCTGCACAGTGTGGGAGGTAGCTTAGTTGGGGGAAGGGGGATTCAAAGAGGTGCTCTCCCCGCTGGTTAGAGCCATGAAACATTAAACACATTGCAACAGAATTAAGTTGCCACCGCAGGAAATCTTAGTGACTCAGGCTGGGAATGGGAGTGGCTCTCAAACAGGGGTAATTTTCCCCACAGGGAACACTTGCCAAGGTCTGGGCACAGTTTTGCTTGCCACGACTGGACAGGGTGTTAGTGGCATCTACTGAGTAGAGGCCAGGAATACTGCTAAACACCCCACAGTGTACAGGACGATCCCATGTCAGAGAATTAACCGGCTCAAGACATCCACAGAGCTGAGACAGAAAAACTTGAGACAGCACAGCAGCAATGGCTGGCGCTTGTTAGGGGATGGGTGGTTCAACCTGGGTCTCGAAGGACCAGGAAAGTCCGCGGAGCAGACAAGAGAGGGAAGCCTCCAGGAAGGTCCCAGCATAAGGAAGGATGGGGGGACATTCGGGGGTGGAGGGCAGGCTGGCTGGGGTGGGTGCAGGAGAATGTGCGGAGTGTGGGGGGCTTGCCCTGCTGCCTGTTCTTCTCCTGACGACAGGACCCCGGGCTCCCACCAAGAAACCCCCTCCCTGTCGATTGACGTGGCCAAGGAGGGATTTTCCGTCAAACTGCAACACTCTCCTCTGGTCCAAGTGCACATGCGGCCAAGACGAGCCCACCCAGCCCTCCTCTGGGGATCTGAACCCTGACACGACACACGAGTGGACTGCTGTGGTGGCGGCCCACCGGGAGCTGCCCTGATTCCCCAGCCCTCCTGAACCTGGCTCTCCCGTCTAACTTCTCTGCAGTTCTGAGGTTTGCCCATATCTTCCCAATAAATTTCTCCCCCAAAATTAAACCCAACATTGGTT
>CAUYQG010203213.1:0-22966 GCA_963574415.1 Tarsius wallacei | reverse complement strand
GCCCAGCTAATTTTTTGATTTATTGTAGAGATGAGGTCTCGCCAAGTTGCCCAGGCGGGTCTTGAACCCGCGGGCTCAGGCAATCCACTCACCTCAGCCTCCCAAGGCGCGGGATTACAGGCTGAGCCACCGAGCCCGGCTCACCCTGGAGTTTTAAAAGCTCCCCAGGTAACTCAAGAACCACTGTTCTAGACCTGTGCTGTCCACTACAGTAGCTACTGGACACATGTGGCCACTTGAGCTTTAACTCATTAAAGTCAAATAAACTTTAAGATGCAGTTCCTTCCTGACAAGCTGCATTCCAAATGTTCAGTAGCCCTGTGCAGCTGTGGGCTCCAGTAAGGCCAACAAGACAGAGAGCCTGGCCTCACTGCAGGAGTGCTCTGGACACAGCTGCTCCAGGCAATTCTTTCAGAACAGAAGAACAAGAACAAATAATGCCAGTGTGTAGATTAGTGCCCAGTGGTGTTGCTTTAGCTGCTATGGTCCGATGAGAAAAGCATAGATATTAACAACTGGCACACATGAGCCAAATACAGGTGTGTACAACTCCCACTGTGATGGTTTTGCAGCGGTGCACCTAGAAAAAACAGTGAGTGAACTGAGCCACTCTGCAAGGCACAAGGGTAACTGTGAGAATGCTTTTCCAATAAAAGGGGTCCACGCACTTCACCAGTGAGAGACATACTAGGCAAAACATTTTTAAAAGCTCAAATTTTGGAGGTAGGATCGACTTGGGTTTAAATCCCAGATCTGATTCTTTGTCATGGAATAAGCTAAAGTTCTTTGAGACTCAATTTCCTCACCTGCAAAAATAAGGATAGACACCTCCTTTCTTAGGGTTAAGCGATTAAGAGAGAATACATATGGGAAGATGCCAAGGACACTGCCCAGCACATAGTACATGTTCGAAAAGATCAGTCTATTCCTTTAAAAATGCTTGTAAATACATTTCTAGGGTGCATACAAGCCAAGTCATTTACGTTCAAAAAAAGTAGCCACATCTACAAGTCAAGGGCCAGATGTGCACAGCTGTCTACACAGGCTGTGAATGCAGGCCGTAGGCATCTCCAGAGGGCAGCCCTCATGGCTCCCGGGTATTATCTTCAATAAAGCTGATTCATGAAGGCTGTAACTAATCATGACATATGTCCTGTAACTTTGTGAGCCTTTCCACATAAAAGACTTGCCCAGTGCCAACGTGTGCTCAAATCATCATCATTCAGAGTCAGGAAGTCAGGGAGAGGTAGCCATAATTCCAGGTGGGGGTCTCTCAGCCTCTGCACTAAGGACATCTGGGGACAGATCATTCTTTGCCTAGGAGAATGTGCTGTGCATGGTGAGATGTTTAGCAGTACCCCACTAGATGCCAGTGGCACCCCACTCCTCATTGTGATGACCAAAAATGCCTCCACACATAACCAGTGTCCGCTGGGGAACACAACCGCCCCAAGTTGAGAACCCCTGTTCAAGAGTAAGAGAAAAGGTTTGAGGGAATGTCTGTGCTCCTGCAACAGCCAGTCTCAAACATGCATCAGTGTCACTCAATCCTTAGAATAAGCTTGATGCCTGCTGTCCTCTCTGCTTCACAGATGGGAGACTGAGGCTCAGAGATACTAAGTAATCATCCAAGGTCTCTTGGCTAATAAGCTATGGAACCACAATCCAAATGAGCACTGCCTGGGGGGAAAGAGGGGGCGGGCTATGCAATACTCCTTTCAAAATAAAGTTCACTCCCAAACACAAAGTCTTTCTAGAATCTTACTGGGTTACTGGTCAATCAATATTTACTACTAAGGCATCCAAAACCTATTGCCTAATGCGATTACCAAAAATAATTATGCTAGTTTTGAAATAGATAATGTTATGCTATTAGTTTATGGCAAAAACAGACCTAAAATTGGCCTGCTGAGCAAAAGCCATTCTCAGTTTATGGCCATAAACTATGTCATCGGTAAAAGGGAGCAGGTTTAGCTTTCTGTTTTCCTTGCTGAAAGCCCAGTGTCCTGCATCAGCTCACCCAAACATCCCCAAGAAGCAGCTGCTTCTTTCAGCAATCTGAGTCCCACTGTACACAGGGTTTCGTGCTGAGCAGTTTACACACATTATCTCCTGTGATCCTTAAAAAAACACACTGAGCTGGGAATTATCACCCCCATTTTACAAACAAGAAAACTGAGTCTCAGAGAAGGCAGATAACTTGCTATAAGTGGCTGAGCCAGGATTTGAAGTCTGTCACCAAAGCTCCTACAGATGAACTGCCATATTGCATTGCCATGACAGCGCAGGTTAAAGGGAGGGGTGGCTTCACCCTGTTGGGAACAGTCATGCCAGGCAGGCAAGACAGTTTGAGCTTCTCCTTCCTCTCACAGTGAAACCCAAAGTGGGATGGGTCACCTGGACTCTCCCACTGGAGGATCACAGATGCCTCTTTGGGATTCATAGATGAAGGAAGCATCTACCAAAGGCTTGTGCTCAAAACCATAGCATGCACCAGCTATGTTAGAGGCCTGGGGCTCCAGGAGTACAGTGTGGGAATGGATAAGAACCGCTGAAAGTTTACTTGCTGGCATGGTTACTTCTTGAGAAAAGATTGATGCTATGAGAAAGTTAATGCAGCCAAGAAAAACCAACTATAGATAAAAGCTGATTTTCAAAAAGTTATTTAAAAGTACAACTTTAAAAGTGAATAGAATCTTCTTTTTCTTTTTTTAAGATAGGGACTTACTCTGTCACCAGGTCTGGAGTGCAGTGACACAATCATGGCTCATTGCAACCTCAAACTCCTGGGCTCAGGAGATCCTCCAGCTTCAGCCTCCTGAGCAGCTGGAGCTATTTGGAAGGTATGCACCGCCATGACTGGCTAATTTTTGGTTTGGGTTTTTTTTTTAGAGAGATGAGGTCTCACTATGTTGTCCAGGCTGGTCTTGAACTCCTGGGCTCAAGTGATCTTCCTGCGTCAGCCTCCCAAGGTTCTGAGATTACAGGTGTGAGCCACCATACCTGGCCAGAATTTTCTTTTTCTTTTCTTGCTTTCTTTCTTTTTTTTGGGGGGGAAGGGAGGGTTGGAGTACTGTCACCCAGGCTGGAGTACTCACGGCCACCACAGCCTCAACCTGCTGGGCTCAGGTGATCCTTCCGCCTCAGCCTTCCAAATAGCTGTAACCACAGGCAAGCACCAGCACGCCCTGCTAATTTTTGATTTACTGTAGAGATGAGGTCTCACCAAGTTACCCCTGGCAATCCTCTCACCTCTGCCTCCCAAAGTGCTGAGATTACAGGCATAAGCCACTGTGCCCAGTCAGAATTTTCGTAAAACCTATTGACATCAGCCCAAGAGCTTGTGAGGATGATGACTGTCTCGACACCTGTGGAAGGAAATCGGTTTTACCCTCCACATTGTACACTAGGGTTCTCAGAAAAGAC
The DNA here is from genome assembly GCA_963574415.1 of Tarsius wallacei. NCBI lineage: Eukaryota > Metazoa > Chordata > Mammalia > Primates > Tarsiidae > Tarsius > Tarsius wallacei. Next base: position 19,540 of record CAUYQG010203213.1, on the reverse strand, counting down.
TAACGCCCACATCTCTGTAATGCAGCCAGAAGAGGGCGCACATGTAATCTGATAGTCAAAAAAAACCCAAAAAAGGTCTGAAATTCTCTTCTCTGAAAAGAAGAGAGGGTCTTCTCCTCCATATTACCTTTTTAAAAAACAAAGTCACGTAATTCTACCCAAATATGTTCTGAGCTTTCCACCATCAGAACATACGGATATAATAAATATCCATTTATGATTTACCAATATGTAGAAAAACTAGTTTGTAAATTGTGATAGATCTTATAAAGCAAAAGAATCAAAGACCTGTTCTGCCTCTAAGCTGTATGGCCTTAGGTAGGTTACTTAACCTCTCTCAGTTTATTTTCCTCCCTGAAGAAACGGTGACAATGATCACCATCAAAACCACTACCACAGGTTCATTGAGATGATCAGCACTTGCCATAAGAAGTAAGGAGGGGTGCTATATGTGAGGTGCCTGGCACCTAGAGGATCAGTAAAAACTGGTTCCCGGTGGGGCTCAGTGGCTCAGCCTGTCGTCCCAGCACTTTGGGAGATCGAGGCGAGTGGACTGCCTGAGCCCGTGGGTTTGAGACCAGCCCGGGCAACTTGGCGAGACCTCATCTCTACAATAAATCAAAAATTAGCCAGGCATGGCAGTGTGTGCCTGTAGTTCCGCCTACTTGGAAGGCTGAGGCAGAAGGATCGCCGGAGCCCAGCAGATCGACACTGGGGTGGCCATGAACGTGCCACTGCACTCCAGCCTGGGCAACAGAGTGAGATTCCAACTAAAACAAAACAAAGACAAAAACAAAACAAAAACAAAACTGGTTTTGTTTTTCCTCATTCTCTTTACTAGATGGTTTTATAAAACCGGTAGGGAAGTGTTCATAAAAAGCAGCATCTTATTTGGCAAACAAAATTATGATATTTAATATTCTCATAGTTTTTTGGATTTTAGAATCAACAGACCTGGGTTCAAATCCAGACTTCACACTTACTAGCTGTGTGATCTCTGGGTCTCTGTTTCCCCCTGTGTACAGTAAAGACAATGACCCGCACTGTCCTGAGGTAGCTGTGAGGATAAAATAAGGTGGTCCAGAGCAGGGCTTGGCCACCTTGAGTGTCCCATTTATGAGCATTCTAGCCTCATGTGAAGAGACAAGCAGTAACTGTTGGAACAGTTTAGCTACCAGCAAGGAGAGGCATCACTGCCAGCTGGATGGAGAAGGTGCTCTGCTTCCAGTGGTCTGCCAGCTTGGGATCGACTTCTTCTTCTACTCGAGACTTTCTACTTTTCTTCTGGCTTTTCTTTCTTCCCTCTGAATCTTTCCCTTTAACTGCAAAATCAAAGAAGGGTGAAAAGCATTAAGAGGAGCCTGATCCGAGCTGCCATGTGTAAACATATACATGCTACAGAGATTCAGGAAGGCTCTGGAAACTCCTAGAAGGTAGGGCTGTTCTTTGTGTGCTGCTGCCTCTTCCCAGAAGGGGTGGCTGTATAGATGACAGACCAGTAGTCAGGTATATGCAGGAATAGGGTGGGGGCATTCTTATCCCCTACTGCCACCACCTGAGAACACATGCAGAAGAGGACAAAGACTGCCATGCTGACAATGACAGCACAACATTAAGGTTCTTTGCTAAGGCAGCTCTTAAGCTCAGTCTAGCGTTGAGGTTTGGGCTTTGGAGTGGAACCATCAAAATGCCAGAAGTAGCCCTCCCCCCTCCTAAAGAGCAACCTGGTGAAAGCCAGGCATGGTGACACATTACTGTAGTTCCAGCTACTTGGGAGGCTGAGGCAACAGGATCACTTGAGCCCACAAGTTCAAGGCCAGCATGAACAACATAGTGAGATCCTGCCTCAAAAAACAAAAACAAAATCAAACAAACCATTCTGAGCCTTCCAGGGTGTTGAGAAGAGGGAATGAGCAAAGCTACATACAATGCTCAGCTCAGCACAAAGCTCAGATCAAGAAGAAAACAGACACTAACACATATGAATCTAAGGTCATTAAGAACATGCGCTACTAGGTCAGCGCCATAAAGCCCAATGAAACAAGACTAGAAAGCTCAGAAAATGTCTACGGTCATACCACCCTGAACATGTTTCATCTCATCTGATCTCAGAAGCTGAGCAGGGTTAGGCCTGGTTAGAACTTGGATGGGAGAAAGCCCAGAAACAGACCCACACACACGAGAGAACCTAACAGACACCAGAGTGGAATTTCAATCAGTGGGAAAGGGCGGACTAGCTGGTAAATTAAGTGACTACCCATTTGGAAGTAAATGAAGCTATTGGTCTACTTTGTGCCATATACAAAATGAATTCCAGACTAAAGATAGAAAACAAAAACTTTAAGGTCATTAGAAGAATACCTAGTTGACTATACTGACATCTGGATAAGAAAGGATTTTTCCTTTCCTTTTTTAAGAGGCAGGGTCTCACTATGTAGCCCAAGCTGGCACTGAACTGCCTCCTGCCTCGGTCTCCCAAGCAGCTGGGATTATAGGTGCTTGCCATTATGCCCAGCTGAAGAAGGGCTGAAAACTAGAAAGGAATAGTTAAATAACTGGTGTACAAAACAAGACACCATGAATCAAACCAAAGGATAAGTTACAGATCCCCATCTGTGAGAGTTAAAATGCATATAATGGACAAGGCATAATTATCCAGAAGATGTAAAATAAAGTCTGCACTATCAATAAGACACATTTTTAAAACAAAAAGAAAAATAAGCAAAGAAATATGAATAGGCAAATCTCATAAGAGTATGGCCAGATAAGCCTATGCAAAGCTACTCAGGTTCACTAGCACTCAGGACCTAAGCACAGCATGGAGAACAGGAGCCCTCATGGCTGCTGGTGGGAGGATAAGAGAGGTGCCAGCCAGAGAGTAAACTGGCAGCACCTAGCAATGGGATCGAGGCGCGTATCTTTTGTGCCCAGATGCTTGCTGTGGTGGTGCTGGAGATCAGGAAACTGGCGACCACTCAAATGTCTTCAGCAGGCATTGGACAGATGAAGGAGGGTGCTTCCAACTAGTAGGGTACTCCACAGACATCAGAGCAAAGGGGCTGGACTCACATCTGTTCAGAAGGCCAGTTGAGCATAAAAGAAAATTGCAGCAAGGTATGTGGAATATGAAATCATTTCTGTAACTCATAAAATCAAAAATCAACACAATGTTGTACAAACGTGTGAGAAAGAACAGGGTAGGGAGAGGAACACACCAATTTCCACATCAGGAGGGTACATGCCTCAAAAGGACAGGATGCAAAGGGGATTTGTACTGTATCTATGGCCTTTTATGTCTTAAAAAAAGGAAAAGAAAAAAAAGAAATGAAAGAAATATAGCAAAACATTAACACCTAAATTGTGAATACATAGTATTATACTTTCCTATCTTTATTTCAAAATAAAAAGAATGGTTTAAAAACTTCATTAAAATGTTCAAAGCACATTTTTAAAATAGTAACCCTGTTTAATCTGGAAAAGAGAAAATTCAGAAGGTGTTGAGAGGTGTTCAGATGTGGAAGTGTGGACTAGTGCTTACAGAGCTTAAAAAAGAATAGTAATGAGTTGTATTCGACAGTGTCTCCAACAACCAGCAGCGAGCCGGGCTCAGACAGTCACTTCTCTCTGCTGCCTCAGATTGTTGCTCTAGAACCAGGCCAATGTTTGGAAAAAAAAGGTAACTGATTGAGAGATAAGGACCTGATCTGTCTGTAGCAGTAACAGCTGAACAGACGTGAAATGGCCCACTCCAGGAGACAGCAGCTGCACCTACTGACTAGAATTTTTCCACCTCATACTAGAAACTAAACTTCTTAAGAAGAAAATATTTGCTTATCTTTCAAGGAGGAGAGTCTTTCCATATCCCCACTCTTTTATCCTTCCCCAACATACCGTGTACCCACCCTTACCATGGCACCTATAACATAGAATTTTAATTCTTTATTTGAAAGTCCCTCTTAGGCTGGGTGTGGTGGCTCACATCTGTAATACCAGCACTTTGGGAAGCCAAGGTGGAAGGACTGCTTGAGTCCAGGATTTTGAGACCAGCCTGTGCAACATAGTGAGACCTCATCTCCACAGAAATAAAAAAATAAGCCAGGCATGATGGTATGCACCTGCAGTCCCAGCGACTTGTGAGGCTGAGGCTGGAGGATCACTTGAGCCCAGGAGGTCAAGGCTTCAGTCAGCTGTGATCATGCCACTGCACTCCAACCTGGGTGACAGAGTGAGACCCTGACTCAAATGTGTGTGTGTGTGTGTATGTGTAGAGTGGAATGAAATAGACAAGGTGGATAGATGGGATGATGAAGGTGACAGAATGAGATGAGAAGCGATAGGCCAAATGGATGGATGGCAGGGATGAAGGGTCAATGGATGAATGGATAAATTTAGGTGGGGACAGGATGGATAGATGGATGAATGAATGGATGGGGATAGATAGATGGGAACAGATGGATGGACAGTAGGGATGGGTGGCTAAGTTGAAAATGTGTAAATGTGTACAGTATTCTTTTACCTTGTTTTGTTTTTGTTTTTTGTTTTTCGCTCTTGGAGTCAGAGTCTAATTCTGCTGCCCAGGCTGGACTGCAGTGACATGATCATGGCTCACCACAGCCTCAATTTCCTAGCCTCAGGTGATCCTTCTGCCTCAGCCTCCCAAGTAGCTGAGACTACAGGTGTGAGCTAGCATGCCTGGTTAATTTTTCTATTTTCTAGAGACGAGGATGCACTAGGTTTCCTAGGCTGGTCTCCAGCTCCTGGGCTCAAGCAATCTGCCTACTTCGGCCTCCCAAAGTGTTGAGATTACAGTCATGAAGCACTGCACCCAGTCTTTCACTTTTGCGTAACATTTGATCAAATACAAAAAGAATCTTACTGAATTTAAGATATTTCATAATTCTTCCAAACCAGTTATATTATAAAATTCCAAAATCCCATCCTGACTTACTTTGAGACTTTGGTCTGTCTAACATGTTTGTGAAGCTGCTAAATGATGCTCTCTCAAGTAACTCCTTGATCTCCATCATGGTTGCTCCTGCCAAAGAAACATTTGGTGTTCTTGGAGAACTCCATCTAGAAAATCCACAAAGAGAAAAGTTAATGCAGGTGAAAAAAATTAGGGCTGGATCTGAGAATCTATTCTTCAAATGACACTGCATTCCTCTAACCCAGTGCTTTTCCTCTTTCAGTGTACATATGGAACACCTGGGAATATTATCAAATAAATGGCTGGGTATAGCTCAGCTAAGCCTGGGGCAGGACTGAAATTTCTTACATTTCTACCAAGATCCCTAGTAATGCTGACACAGTTTATCTGCAGACTATACCTTTGAAGTCTAACCAACTTGAAAATATAATGGAAAAGAATATATTGTTATAAAAGCAACCAGGGGTACCTGCATGATCAATGTTTGTATACCTAACTCTGAATTGTATCACACATCTTTACATTAAAAAATTTTTTTAATTGCCAAAAATAAAAAAAATTTAAAAATACAAAATTAAAAAATAAAATAAAAGCAACCAAAACCTCAAAACACTAATAGGAATTATCCAAAACATCTAGGAGAAGAAAAAAATAACCCTATTTAAAGGATATAAAGGAGGGTCGGAATTAAGTGAAAAGGTATACCATGATCATGGATGGAATAACCTGACAACATAAAAATGTCGATTCTTCCCAAATTAATCTATAAATTCAATACAAAAACAATTTTTAAAAAGCAGAATTGGGCCAGGCACAGTGACTCAAGTCTGTAATCTCAGTACTTTGGGAGGCAGAGGTAAGAGGATTGCCTGAGCCCAAGAGTTCAAGAACAGCCTGGGCAACTTGGTGAGACCTCTTCTCTACAATACGTCAAAAAATTAGCGGGGCATGGTGGCGGATGCCTATAGTTTCAGCTACTTGGGAGGCTGAGGTAGAAGGATTGCCTGAGCCCAGAAGGTCGAGGCTGCCTGCAATGGCCACGAGTGTGCCACTGCACTCCAACCTGGGTGACAGAGTGAAACTACAACTCAAAAAAAAAAAAAAAGCAGGATTGTTTAATAACATATTCTCTTGGTTCTTCCCCCCAAACCACCAGCTGGGCTTCCATTCTCTCCCTGGTCCTCACAGCATCCTTCTCCAGACCCTACTTTTCCAGACTCTTCTCACTCTACCAGATGCCCTAAAACAAACTGCAGTTACAGTAGGAAAGGCTATAAACTCAGGAGTCTGAAGAAGTAAGTTGGAATCCTGGCTTAATCAAGAACTCTGCTTTGATAAGTTTGCACAAATCATTTAACTACTCAGTCACCTTGTATAGAAAATGGAGATAGTAATACCACCTCACAAAGTTATCATGATGAGAATTAAATGAGATAAAAAAATAATACATGCAGAAAGCCTGATGTACAACATATACTCATAAACCCAAGCTTCCCTTTCCTTGTTCTTTTAATTTCGCTTGGATTTTCATGAGTTCCAACTTAATCAGACCTACTAAAAAAATCTAACTTATACAGATGGGGATAGAGATGAATAGATGGATAAATGGTCATAGATGACTTATGGTAGGACGTGTACAAGAGGGGCTCCACTTCCACTTTCCAAAACAACATGGTTCAAGCCTTACCGGACTGTGGAAGGATCATCCGATTTGAGTGACTTTTCATATTCCTCGCTGTTCTTGGAAGACGTTTCAAGCTCTGCTTGGTGAAAACCTGAAAATATTAGGAAATGTCTCCAAACTTCTTGCTCCATTCTAGTTCACTAAGAAACAAGGGCCCCTTACACATTTCTTTAATCCCAGTTTTCAGACAGAAGGCCTGGTACATGGTAAGCATCCAGTAAAAAAAGTTTGCTGTTAATAAATGAGTGAATGAATGCATAAATATACAGGCTAATTTTCATTATTTGGAGAAATGGAGGCAAGAGGAGGCCTCAAGTTCCTTTTATAACACCTCCACAGAGGAAAAAAAAGAAAAAAGTTAAATTGTCCACTTCAGCACTGTTTACATTTGATAATAATGAAAACACTCCCAAGATTCCCAAGTTCCCAACCATAAGAAATGGTTATGAAAAGTGCAGTCCTAGGCTGGGCTCAGTGATTCAGCCTGTAATCCCAGCACTTTGGGAGGCCAAGGCAAGTGAATTGCCTGAGCCCATGGGTTCAAGACCAGCCTGGGCAACTTGGTGAGACCTCATCTCTACCATAAATCAAAAATTAGCAGGGCAAGGTAGTGCACGCCTGTAGGTCCAGCCACTTGGAAGGCTGAGGCAGAAGGATCATTGGAGTCCAGCAGGTCGATGCTGGGGTGGTCATGAGTGTGCCACTGCACTCCCACCTGGGCAATGAAGTAAGACTGCAACTCAAAAAAAAACAGAAAAGAAAATTGCAGTCATATCAGCAGATTAAACACTATGTAGTCACCCCAAGTAAAGTTTACAGAATATTTAGACGTGGAAAAATGAAGTTTATGAAAAATGTATGTGATGACATATTAATAATCTCAGAATATAGAAGTATGTATCCTCATGTATGTACAAAAAAATCCTAGAACACACAAAAAATTGCCATAATATAATAACCAAAATGTTACATTGCTCCTGGTGAAAGAGTTATAGAGAATTTTCCCTGCTTGTTTTATACTATTTATAGTCACTGAATTTTCTTAAAACCACATTTATAGCTTCTATAGTAAGAAAATAATGAAAATATATGAATACATGAAAACACTCCCAAGATTCCCAAGTTCCCAAACATAAGGAATGGTTAAGCAAATTGCAGTCCTATCAGCAGATTAAATACTATGTAGTCACTACAAATGAAGTTTATGGAACTCTCCATCAGACCTCTTGGGTGACCAGGTACATGTCAATGAGCAGAAAGTTTTTAGAAAGTCACAAAACAAACAAAAATTAAGTTAAAAAAAAAAAAAAAAGAACCAACAACAAAAAGTGAGCCATGCATCAAGAGCAGTATTGCCTTGGCAGGGTGATCCACGCCAGCTGCAGTGGCTGATACACAGAAGGGGTACCAGTACGTATGCACGTCACCAGAGGCACCAGTCAACCACGTTCCCTACCATAGTCTTGTACTCAGCTTGTCCACAAAGTTGTCTCCACTCACCTTGCAAAGACTTTGAATGTTTTTCTGTTTTTTCTTGTTTTCCTGGTGGACACTTCTGGTTCCACTCCTCTCTGAAAATGGTGGCTTTCTCAGCATTCTGTTCAGATAATCTTCTCTGATTTAAAACCAAATGTCTCACTTCCTCTAGAATTCCAGATAAAAAATGATCACTAACTTAATCAATCAGAAATAATGACTGAATATATATTATAGGCATACCTCAGGGATACTATGGGTTCAGTTTCAGGGTGCCACAATAAAGTAAATATAACAATAATAAATAAATAATTGAGTCACACAAATTTTTTGGTTTCCCAATGCACATAAAAGTATGTTTATACTATACTGTAGTCTGTTAAGTGTGCAACAGCATTATCTCTTCAAAAATCAATGTAACATACACACCTTAATTTAAAATACTTTATTGCTAAAAAATGCTAACAATCCTCTGAGCCTTCAGCAAGTTGTAATCTTTTTGCTGGTGGAGGGCCTTGCCTCAACGTTGATGGGTGCCGACTGAGCAGGGTGGTGGTTGCAGAAGGTTGGGGTGACTGTGGCAATTTCTTAAAATAAGGCCACAATAAAGTTTACCACATTGGAGGACTCTGTTTTGTGAAAGACTCCTCTGTAGCATGTGATGTTGTTGGATAGCATTTTGCCCACATTAAAATTTCTTTCAAAATTAGAGTTGATCCTCTCAAACCCTGCCACTGCTTTATCAACTAAACTTATGAAATATTTTAGAATAACCCTTTGTTGTCATTTTAATAATGTTCACAGCATCTTCACCAGGAGTAGATCCCTTCTCAAAGAACCACTTTCTTTGCTCATTCATATGAAGCAATGCTCATCTGTTCAAGTTTTATCATGAGGTTGCAGGAATTCAGTTACATCTTCAGGCTCCACTTCTAATTCTAGTTCTCTTGCTATTTCTTACATATCTAACTTCCTCCACTGAAGTCTTGAACTCCCCAAAGTCATCCAGGAGGGTTGAAATCAACTTCTAAACTGTGGTTAATGTTACTATTTTGACCTCCGCTCATGAGTCATGAAAGTTCTTAATGGCATCCAGAATGATGTGTTCACTTCCAGAAAGTTTTCAATGTACTTTGCCAGTATCCATCAGAGGAATCACCATCTATGGCAGCTGTAGCCTCATCAAATATATTTCTTAAATAATGAGATGTGAAAGTCAAATTTACTCCTTGGTCCATGGGCTGTAGAACAGACGCTGTGTTAGCAGGCATGAAAACAACATTCATCTCCTTGTACATCTCCATCAGAGCTCTTGGGTGACCAGATACACTGTCAATCATTGGTACTTTTGTAAGGAATCTTTCTTTCTAAGCAGTAGGTCTCAACAGTGGACTTAAAATGATCAGTAAACCATGCTGTGAATAGATGTGCTGTCATCCAGGCTTTGTTGTTCCATTATTAGCATGCAGGCAGGGTAGATTTAGCAACATTCATAAGGGCCTTAGGGTTTTGGGAACAGCAGATGAACACTGGATCAACTTAAAGACATCAGCTGTGTTGATCCCTAAGAAAGAGTCAATCTGCTGTCCTTTGAAGCTTTGTAGCCAGCCATTGACTTCCTCCTGATAGCTTCTTCTTCCAATATCAGTCTGTTCCATCAACACTGAAAATCTGTAGTTCCGTGTAGCCACCATCACCTATTATCTTAGCTAGATCTTCTGGATAACGCTGCAGCTCCTTCACCAGCACTTGCAGCTTCACCTTGTACTTTCTGTAGTCAGCTTCTTTTTTGAAATGCCATGAACTGTCCTCTCTAGCTTCCAACTTTTCTTCTGCAGCTTCCTCACCTCTCTCTCAGCCTTCACAGAATTGAAGAGAGTTAGGGCCTTGTTCTGGATTAGGCTACAGCTTATAGGAATGTTGTGGCTGGTTTGATTTTCTTTTCTTTTGAGTTGGAATCTCACTCTGTTGCCCAGTCTGGAGTGCAGTGGCACACTCACAGCCACCCCAGCGTTGACCTGCTGGGCTCCAGTGATCCTTCCACCTCAGTCTTCCAAGTAGCAGGAACTACAGGCATGTGCTACCACACCCGGCTAAGTTTTGATTTTATTGTAGAGACAAAGTCTCACCAAGTTGCCCAGGCTGGCTCGAACCCGCAGGCTCAGGCAATCCACTCGCCTTGGCTTCCCTAAGTGCTGGGATTACAGGCTGAGCTACTGAGCCTGGCCAATCTTCTAGCTTTTGATTTTAGGAGAGAGATATGTGATTCTTGCTTTCACTTGAACACTTAGAGGCCACTGTAGGGTTAGGGTTACTAATTGGCCTAACCTCAATATTGTTGTGTCTCAGGGAGTAGGGAGGCCCGAGGAGAGGGAGAGACACAGGGAAATGGGTAGTCAGTGGAGCAGTCAGAACACATACAACATTTATCAATTAAATTTCTGGCTCAAGCCTGTAATCCCAGCACTTTGGGAGGCCAAAGTGAGAGGATTGCCTGAGCCCACGGGTTCAAAAACAGCCTAGGCAACTTGGTGAGCCCTCATCTCTACAATAAATAAAAAAATTAGCCAGGCGTGGTAGCATGCACCTGTAGTTCCAGCTACTTGGAAGGCTGAGGCAGAAGGATCATCTGAGCCCAGCAGGTCAACGCTGGGGTTGTCGTGAGCATGCCACTGCACTACAGTGAGACTCTTAACTCAAAAAAAAAAAAAAATGTTTTTTGCTATTCTTATATGAGCACGGTTCATGGCACCCCAAAACATTTACAATAGTCACATCAAAGATCACTGATCACAGATCACCATAACAGATAATGAAATAATGAAAAAGCTTGAAATGTTGGGAGGATTACCAAAATGTGACACAGAGATACAAGGTGAGCACATGATGCTGTTGGGAAAATGGCACCAATAGACTTGCTCAACACAGGGTTGCCATAAACTTCAATTTGTAAAAAAGGTGATATCTGTGAAACACAATAAAGCAAAGTGCAATAAATCTAGGTATGCCTGTATGTGACAATCACTTTTCTCATGATGAAGGTAAAGCAGTGGATAGGATAGATGAGGTCGGTGCCTTCCTAGAGCTGCTGCCTAGGAAGCTGCCTCCAAATACCAGGAAACTCAAAAGAATAACCACACACATTTGGAAGAGGTTCTTAGACCCCCAACTGGCAATGACTTCCTCCAAATAAGATCACTAAGCAGGCTGGGTGTGGTGGCTTACACCTATAATCTCACCATTTTGGAGGGCCAAGGTGGGAGGACTGCTTGAGTCCATAAGTTCGAATCTCTACAAAAATTTAAAAATGAGCCAGTATGATGACTCTTGTCTGTATCCCAGCTACTTGGGAGGCTGAGGCAGAAGGATTACTTGAGCCTAGGTGTTTAAAAAAACAAGATCACTAAGCACTTGACTTGTGTTGTTCCACTGAATCATCACATTTCACTTTAAAAAGGAAGGTATTGCCATTTCTTACCATTTCCTCCACTTTACAGATGAGGAATTTGACACTTAAGTAACTTTCCTGTGGCCAGAAATCTGGTCCTTAGCAAAGCCAGAATTATACCCAGAGTTTCTTGTTCCCAGATAGGGAGTCAGCCCCACAATACCCTTCACTTCCATCAATACAAGGCCTTGCATGCATATAATAGCAACCAAGCACTGATAGGGTCATAAACAAATGGAGAAAATGAATGAAAGGAGATGATAGATGTTACAAGAAAGAGGTGGGGAAAAAAAGTGAAGTCTGAGTCAGTGTTGAAGGACAGTTTACACTTTTGGAGAAAGATGTGAGGCTGAGAGCCCCCAAGGTATGCCCAGCTGCCTGACGGCAGACCCCATCCCAAGGAAGTCTAGTGTCTTCAAGGGTCAGGAGATGGGCCATAGCAGGAAGGGGGAGTGGCAGTAAGAAGCAGCCTTGGGAAGCAGACTACAAAATACCTGCCAGGCCTGACTTAGAAGTCTGGACTTGGCTCTCCAAGGCACTGGGCAGCTGTGAAAAGCTGCAGAGCAATGCAATGCCAGGGCAGTGAGGCGATAGAAAAAGGTCAGGCAGCATTGGCAGGAGAGAGGAGACAGGAAAAAACCCGAGTACAGTGAGAGCAGGAGACAGGAGGGAGAAGGACAGAGAGCTCCCAAGAACAATAGATGGGGGGACACCAATGAGGTACCGGGTGGGGGTAGCCAAGAATTGAGAGCATAGGAGGGGTCAAATACAACTCGGGGCATCAAGGATGATGGTCTTTCTCCACTACTGAGAAACTAAGAGGATGAGAAGATTGAAGAGAAAAGATATGCTTTTCTGTTTTTGAGTTGGAGTCTCACTCTGTCACCCAGGCTGGAGTCCAGTGGCACACTCATGGCCACCCCAGCGTCAACCTGCTGGGCTCCGGTGATCCTTCTGCTTCAGTCTTCCAAGTAGCCGGAACTACAGGCGCACACTACCATACCTGCTAATTTTTTATTTATTGTACAGATGAGGTCTCACCAAGTTGCTCAGGCTGGTCTTGAACCCGTAGGCTCAGGCAACCCACTCGCCTCGACCTCCCAAAGTGCTGGGCTTACAGGCTGAGCCACCGAGTACAGCCAAGATATGCTAACTTTAGTTGGAAGGTGCCATTTGTAAGACCAGCAGGCTAATAGTTAACAAGTGCTGGCATGTGACCTACATGGCATCCGAAGAAATTGTCTATCCCCTTCGAAATCTGAAAGAGACCTCTTATGGTGTTTCTACACTCCAAAGAAATAAGTTTCTATAAGAAATCTTTTTACGAGATGAAAGGCAGGACTTAAAACAGGAAAAATGCAGGATTCACAGGAAAAATAGCTATCTCTGGGCAGACATCAGGTGATGTTAATTTTTTCTCCTTTTTGTTAGTCTATTCCCAGATTATTTCACAAAGTGAATATGCACTGCTTTTTTTTTTTTTTTAGGTGGGGTCTTACTCTATCACCCAGGCTGGAGTGTAGTGGCTTGATCATAGCTCACTGCAGCCTTAAACACCTAGGCTTAAGTGATCCTCCCGCCTCAGGCTCAAGTAGCTGACTATAGGAGCAAGCTACCACATCCAGTTCACTGCTTTTTTTTAGTGGGAAACACTTTTTAAAATAAGAGGCTGTAGGGCAACCCCCTCAGGCACCCTTCCACTCTGGGAGCTTTTCTGTCCTCTCAAGAAATCCTGCTTTCTCAAAAAAAAAAATAGTAATATAATAATAAGAGGCAGTGATGCCAGGCTTGAGACAGAGTTTAAGAAAGAGCAAATACCATCATCTTAAGAACACTCACAGCAAGAGGCCCAGGGACTCTCCTGCAGGGTCTAGAATGCCCTTCCTCCCTCCTTTTCTGGCTACCTGATTCCCATTACCTTTACAATCTTGGCTGCCACGGCTTCTCCTCCAGGCAGCCTTTATGATACCTCTACCCCAGCAGCCTGTTCCAGTAAAAGCCTACCTCAAGACAGATGCTGACCAGAAATTCTGGTTCAGCAGTTCCAGGTTAGGCCCTGGAATCTGCATTGGACAGTCACACCAAGGACATCTCACGCAAGTGGTTTAGAGCCCACACCTTGAGGACACGGGTCTTTACTTAGGTCCAGGTGAGAAAAATTACCTTGAATCCCATTTCTCGCATGGGAGCCCTACAATTCATAGTTTAGATATACATTAGTGATTCTCAGCTGGGGGCAATTTTGCTCCCCAGGGGACACCTGGCAATGTCTGAAGAAAGTTTTGATTGCCACATTGGAAGGCAACCACTGGTTTCTAGTGGGCAGAGCCCAGAGAGCTGGGAAACCTCCTATGATCCACAGAACAGTCTCCACAGCAAGGAAGTAACTGGCCCAAAATGCCAATAGTTCAAGGGGGAGAAACCCTAGATATAAACAAAAGATTAAAAAGTGGGAGTCCCAGACCTCCAAGGGGAGAAAGACTCCTTGAGAAGGCAGGCTAAAAAACTGGAGGAAGCCAAGGTTTTCCAGTCATGCAGAACTGGATTCCCATTCTGGCACCACCCCACACTTCAAGCAGGTAACAGTTCCTGTTTGCTCACTGAAAAGGGGGGATAATGACAACCATAATAATACACTGATTTCATATGCACATCTTTTATCCTTTTTAGCACCTCTAAACATCAGGGTGCGCCTTAAACTTAATGCCATGTCACAGTTTAATTGGCAGCATTTTATTATAATTCTTAAATCCTCTATAGACAACATGCATGCTCCTTATTGCTTGTGCCAGGGTGGAGCACTCCCACCACCCTGCCTGCAGTATACAGTGAAGGTACTATTCATACTATTCATTTTTTCTTTTTTACAGATGAGAAATGGATAAGTAGGAATGTGCCCAAGGTCGCCAACTAGTACAAGATGGAAATAGGATTGAATTCAGCTGTCTGACTTCAAAGCCTGGGTCTTTCCACCACTCCTGGCTCTCTCCTCCAAGGGGAATTCAGAAGACTTTCTGACATTGATATAATATTTGCACAAGAGTCTAATTAAAATGGAAATGTTAACGTGGGCTGGGCACGGTGGCTCAAGCCTGTAATCTCAGCACTTTGGGAGGCCAAGGTGAGAGGATTGCCTGAGCTCATGGGTTCAAGGACAGCCTGGGCAAACTGGCAAGATCTCATCTCTACAATAAATCAAAAAATTAGGGGCAACTCCTTGAGGTTCCCGTCCACTGTGGGAGCTTTTCTGTCCTCCCAATAAATCCTGCTTTCTCATTAAAAAAAAAAAAGATTAAAAAAAATTAGCCGGGCATGGTAGTGCGCACTTATAGTTACGGCTACTTGGAAGGCTGAGGCAAAAGGATCACCAGAGCCCAGCAGGTCGACGCTGGGGTAGCCATGAACATGCCACTGCACTTCAGCCTGGGTGACAGAGTGAGACTCCAAAAAAGAAAAAGAAAATATTAACGTGGTTGTTTCAGAGTGGTAGAATTCTTACGTTTTCTCTTTTGTTTCTTGGTATCCTCTAATTTTTTTTTCAATGAACATACAATACCAGTCCAGGCCAGCAATGGGTGCTCACATCAGAGCTGCCCTGGGACAAAAGGGCCCAAAAGGTGGGGGCACACAGATGCTACCCACCAAAGTCATAACTTTCCTGGGCAGCACTTCCCAACTCCCCAACACGACTGGCAGGATGACATGTCCCAGACACAGAAACCAACATGTGCATGTGAAAATTAGGTGAAGGAAGGAACGGAACACTGGCTTTTATTCTATTACTAGTGAGTAAGCCACAAGCCTCTAAAAACATTTCAAATAAAACTGAAATACCTGACTTATCAAAAGATCCCACGTCGTCTGAGTAGCCAGTCATCCTTACTCGGTAATACCTGACTTTTTTGGAAACATTGTCCTTGGTGTCCCAAAGTCTCAAGGTGATTTTGTGAAAATTTATTTTCTTTAATAATTCCTTTGTCACGTTGATGCTAAAAGTTTGCATCCACGACACCCAGACTTTGTCACCTTCGAGCCATGGCTTCACGGTCTGTGTGAAACAACAGCCAGAGACTTTAGCTGGGGAAAGACGGGCAGAGGCAGCAGCACGCACAGCAAAACTCATGTGCCAGCTGGCCCTTGTCTGCAGCGGAGCCATGCTCTCGCTTCGCTGGTCTGACCTCTGCGCCTGGCTCTCTTGGGACTCTGAACTCAGCAGAAGAAGGGGCCTTGTTTACTGAGCCCTGTCAGGTCATCAAAATTACCTGCAAATAGCATCCTCTCTGATTACTTCCAAGCAATGACCCAGAGCCAAATCACTGGCAGGCCACGTGTGCGCAGGCACACACACATGTGCACACACACAGAGAAAAGTCTCAAGAGCTGCAGAAATTACAGGGCAAAAATGTCTAAATGAAAAGACAGACTATTGGTATTATTGGGTCAGCAAAGATTCCTCTAAGGAGGCAGGGCCCAGAAGGCTGCATTTCCAGCAAGCTCAAAGTACACAAGCTCGAGGTAAAGGCAGTGCTGCAGGAGCACACTTTTTGTGATGAGTACTTGGCCATATGCAAGGCCACACAGACAGACACATACACACCTTCACTCCTGACTCCAGGAACAATTTGGCCACCAATGGAAACAGCACTATGTCAACTTTTTTAGGTTCTTCATCATCTGGCAGGAGGAAATACTCGATGTGGTAGAATTGACGAAACTTTGCAATAGGACTGTCCATTTTAGGGTGTTTCTTATATTTTTCTATCCCACTTGCATATTTTCCTTTATGACCTATAAGATACAGATTTAAGGAGTCTTGTTTTAACCTCGGGTGGAAAAGCAGAGCTGTCTCCTGGAGCCAAGAGAGAGCTTGGAGGTGTGGGCGGCTGTGTATCCCCACATCACTGAACCAGCGTGGGAGAGGAGATGGCTTTGAGAGTAAGCATCACCTTAAATTTTTCACCTTAGACACCTTGCTTGCTTTACCCTAGTCCCTCTCAGCCCTAAGAAGCAGGTTAAAAAAGAAGCCACAGTACAATGTGACTCGTGCAATGATAGCAGTATGAATAAGATTCTGAAGAACAGAGGTGGCATAGTAAGCTCTGCCCGGGATGGTGGGGTACAGCCTCCTGGGGAGACCTTAATAGGGCATGATAGGAGTGAAGCTGGCAGACATCCCAGGCAGAGGGAACAGTCTAGCAAAAGCCTCATGAGTGAAGCTGTCTGCCCAAAGTGGGGCGGATGGGGGGACAGGATGCAGAAGGTGAGGCTGGGCTTTGGCCAGAGGCAAGAGCCAGAGGAGACACCAAGGCTGCCCTTTAGCTTAAACTGAACCCTCTGAGTTGGGGCAGAGCCCAGCCTAGATCAGTGACTTGCCAGTCCAGGAGAAAATCGGATATTGTTAGCTGGGCATGGTAGTGTGCACCAATAGCTCTGGGCATTTGGAAGGCTGAGGCGGAAGGATCACCAGAGTCCAGCAAGTCAACTCTGGGGTGGCCATGAACATGCCACTGCACTTCAGCCTGGGCAATGGAGTGAGACTCCAACTCAGGAAAAAAAAAAAAAAAGAATTCAAGCAGAAGCTGAAATAAATCACATCATGGTGGGCTAGTTCAAGTATGTAGACCAAAACAAAACAAGTTTTACCAAGTGGTGAAAGACTTTTCTCTGCCTCTCAAGGTGGTGATGAGGCATGTGACTTGCTTTGGCCAATAAAAAGTTTGCAGATGGGAGATCCCCAAAGACTTGAAAAGCATTTGTGAGACTGGGTTAGCCCTTTTGTGCATATCTGCCTTTCCATAATAAGAAGGTGTCTGGGCTAGCCCACCTGTCTGGGAGGATGAACTACATGAAGCAGAGCAGAGCCAGTGTGGCAGAGCCCAGCCTAGATCAGCGACTTGCCAGTCCAGGAGAACATTGGATACTGTTTGCAGTCACTGAGCTCGGGGGCTTGTCTGGGTTTGCTGCACAGCGTTTTTGTGGCAAGAGCTAATTGATACACCTCCTCACTCAGAGACTTTGATTCTACGGATCTGAGGAAATATATTTTAAACAAGGTACTATGTGATGCCCAACCAGCTCATGGGAAGCAATGCTTTAATCACTCTGCAGTTTTTTTCATCTGTAAAAACCAGACAGAATATCACTTGCTTCTCAGGGCTGTTGAGGGGATTAAGTATGTGAAACCCATGCAACCACAGTTGGGTCCCTAAAACTGTTCTTTTTTTTTTTTTTTTTTGAGTTGAAGTCTAACACCTTTACCCAGACTGGAGTGCAATGGCATGCAGGCTCATGGCCACCCCAGCGTCGACCTGCTGGGTTCTGGCGATTCTTCCGCCTCAGCCTTCCGAGTAGCCAGAACTACAGATGTGAGCTACCATGCCCAGCTATTTTTTATTTTTATTGTAGAGACGAGTTGCCCGGGCTGGTCTTGAACCCACGGACTCAGGCAATCCATTCACCTCGACCTCCCAAAGTGCTGGGATTACAGACTGAGCCACCAAGCCTGGCCTGTTCTTTCTTTTTAACCTCTGCTCCTGACTGGCACTGGCTGCCGTACTTGGGGAGGGGAGGAGGCAAGTGGAGGGAGGATGTGGGCATATGTGCCCTAAACTCCTGGGGAAAAAGTCATTAGTGCACCTCCTTTTAGCAGAAGGTGTTAGAATTCTGCTCTAGCACCTACTCATATTCGCAGCGAAGGCCAGTGAGATGGTGAATTTGCAGGGGACGACATGGGGCACATCGGAGTCAAAGGTGCTGGCAGGCTCATCTGAAGACTCAAGGCTGCTGCACTGGTGGTCAGAGTCGGACTCCTGGGCTCTGGCCTTGGCCTTCAGGTATTCCTCCACATCACACTCACTCGTGGACTGGTAAAGGCTAGTGATGGAGGAGATGGGCTCTATGCTCTCCGGGTCCTCATCCTCCCACTCCCAGGCATTCAACGACATGCTGCAGAGCGTCCCACCGGCGGCACTTCTGGAAGGGAGAAAATAAAGGTTGTCAGCCTCTGCTGCCAGGAGGTAAGCCCTGTCTCCTAAAAGACCCACTCTTCTCCTCCTATTCCTGGCTAAATGGCAAGGCCTCCATCACTGCCTGGCACATGGTTGGTGCTCAATAGCGTTAGAGGATGAATGGATGCAGGAACCTGAGAAAAGAGTGGCTAGCGGTAGTCACGATAAGGAGTAGGGCAATGAGACTCCAACTGGAGTCCAGCTGCTCTTCTTTTACCTGTCAGGAGTTAGTCATCAGATCCTTCTGGAATGACCACCCCAGGTGAGCGCAGTTCCCTAGGAACCAAAAAAGGGAGGAGAAAGGGGGAAGGAGGAGGCGGAGTGGGGAGGAGGAATGGGGAAGGGGAACCGGGAGAATTCCCTGTGCGTCCACCCAGGCAGGCCTGCTTCGTGCCCGGCGAACTGCGAGCTTCGCCAGAGCCCAGCATACGTTTGCTATTTGGGGGAAAGGAACACCAGGCCAGGGTGCAGCACGCGCAAGAGTCTGGCGAGGTCAAGGAGGGCGAGGCCGCTCCCCGACTCGGCCGGGCAAGACGCGAGTGGGCACTGAGTGCCGTGCTCAGGGCGCAAGCTCAGGGAACCTGAAGGCCAGGAGGCCGGCTGCAGCTGAGAAGGGAGGCCGTGCTGGAGGCCAGGCGAGGCGGGAAGGGATGCGGGGCAGAACCGCCAGGCGGGGCGCAGGGAGCGGGGCTGCCCCCGCGGCGCGACCAGTACCTACGAGCGGATGCGCCGGGCGGCCTCGGGGACTCCTAGCCTGGCGTCAGCTCCCGCACCCGACCCACAGCCGCCGGGGAGGAGACGCCCAGGCGCGGCGCGACCCCCTGCGCTGGCAGTCCCGCGGCGCTCGGACGGCGGCGCCTGGCGGTTGCTAGGAGACGGGCGGGGCCGGGGCGGGGCCGGGGCGGGGCCGGGGCGGGGCCGGGGCGGGGCCGGGGCGGGGCCGGGGCGGGGCCGGGGCGGGGCCGGGGCGGGGCCGGGGCGGGACCTTCCTCCTCGGC
>CAUYQG010203209.1:0-18674 GCA_963574415.1 Tarsius wallacei | reverse complement strand
GCCCTCGCCACGCCATTCTGGGGTAGAGATTTATACTCAAAAAAAAAAAAAAAAAAAAAAAAAAAAAACACACACACACACACACACACACACACATTTACCGTTCTTTGGTTTGACTGGGCAGTTCTATAGGTCTCGCCTGGATTCACTTGGATTTACTTATGTGCTGAATTCAGTTGATGGCTGGATGATTCAAAATGGCCTAACTCACATATCTGACAGTTGGTACTGGCTGTTGGCTGGGATGCCTTGGTTCTTCTCCGTAAGGCCTTTTATCCTCTATGGGGCTAGAGTTATGGCATGACAGTCTCAGAGCAGAACTCCAGGATAACCAAATCTGATGCAAAAGCCCTTGTTAAACCTCTGCTTGCTTCACATTTGTCCTTGTGACTTTGGCCCAAAGCATATCAAGTGGCCAAGTCCAGAGTTAGTATGGCAGTCAACTTAGGTGACACATCTCTTGACAGGAAAAATGGCAAGGCATTTGTGGCTGTTTTTAACCTGCGGTGGAAGTTTCCCCCCTTTTTTTCTAAAAACGTATTATGTTTCCTTTGTGAATAAACCGTAATTCCAAATTAGGAAAGCATGGCCTGTCTGCCTCACCTTGACATGGCTAACGTGAAAGTATCATTTGGAAATAAAAATTAATCCTTACCATAGATATCTCAAACCAGCCAATATTGTAATTCCTATTCATACACTGTGTTAGTCTCCCAACTAAAAGTTGGCTTGGGAGAGAAAAAGAGAAATGGAAAGAAGCAGAGGGAAAGGGAATAAAGAGGTGCACATTGGTGTCTAGAACTGAACTCCACATTGAGAAGTAACAACACAAGAATAGTGGGGGGAGACAGTGGTACTAATACAGCCGGACAGGTGACACTTAATGCAACAAAATGGTTATTCTAAAAGCCACATTGAGGCTGGGTGTTGTGGCTCACGCCTGTAATCCCAGCACTTTGGGAGACTGAGGTAGGAGGACCGCTTGAGCCCAGGAGTTTGAGTCCAATGTAGGCAACAGAGCAAGACCTCACCTTTACCAAAAAAAAAAAAAAAAAATTAGCTGGGCATGGTGGCATGGGCCTATAGTCCTAACTGCTTGGGAGGCTGAGGCAGAGGGATTGCTGAGCCCAGGAGGTTGAGGCTGCGGTGAGCTATGAGCATGCCACTGCATAGTAAACAAATAAAAACCATAATGATACAAAAAAACTCACTTATATTTACCTGAGGCGTTGTAATTTAGAGAACATTTGCATGTGTCTTATCACATTTATCCTCAAGGTAAGTATATAAAGTATCCAGAATGATATTGATTCTCATTTTGCAGTTGATGAAACTAAAATTCAGGGAGCTTCCTTGACCTGTCCAAGGTCATCACATATTAGATGGAAGACCCAGGATCTAAGGATTTTTGATAACCAGCCCCGCTCTTGTTCTATGGTAAAAACTTCATGCAAAGAATAAAATATAAAGTAAACAAGGAAAACATCAGGAAATGAATTTTGAAACGTTATCAAGCAAAATATATTCTAACAGAGAAATTGATGACCTTTTTGGTTGTTTGTTTGTCTTAGTAGTAATTGACAGAAATCTTACATGGGACAGGATTTTTTCTCCCCGTACGTCTGAGCCAATGAACAGAAAATGGGAAGCAAAGCTGAAGCAAATTGAAGAACGAGCATCTCGTTATAAGAGGAAACCACTGTCCTCGGTGTATAGACCAAGAGTGTCCAAGCCCGAACAACCACCCTCCGTTTGGAAACTCTTTCATCGACAAACTCAAGCCTTTAATTTTGCGAAGAGCTGTAAAGAAGTAATTGCTGCCTCCCCCTCCCCCTTCTTCTCTTCCTCCTCCTCCTCCTCCTTCTTCGAGCCACTATAACCTAAGATTTCTAAAAAAAAAAAATCTATTATTTGTCTTGATTTCAAGCATGTATTCTACCAAGATAATTTAATGGCAATCTTAATGTCACATGATTTAGGAAAAATATACCTATGAGTTCTTAATAATTTAATTTATATTAGTCGCCAAAAATAATAACATCGGGTGCCAGTTAGTTTTAAAGTTGTAGTGACATCTAAATGAAGCTATGCTTAGTGGAAGGTGACCATATTTACTGTCAACACGTTCAACAAGTGGGAGAAAGAAGTGCTAGCTACATGCCAGCCTTGCAAAGAGCATGGCGCTCAAAAAATAAACATGGCTAAATCAAGCAACAGATGTGTAGTGTACACTTTTTTTATTGGGCACTGTGGGGAATATAAAGAAATATGAAATAAAAGATAAGATTCATATATAAAATCTAACATAAATGTATTGCATGTCTGATCAGGAATGCTGTACCAAAGCCCAAAGTGCTGGAAGTTTTAGGGGAAGGACCCCTCTTTCCCTAGTAGTGATACGTTCCCTCAAATCTCATCAGGATAGTTTAGGAAATAGAAGAAATCCCGGTCTTACTCATGTTGAGTAGGTCAAATTCAGGCATCAGCAATTAAAATACTGACATTCATTTGAACTTTAATTGTAAAAAGGATGCAGGGGTATGCTTGCTGGACTTGCCAATTACTAGTCTATAAAATTTATTTCAAAAAGATTTTTAATTGAGTCAAGCAACTGAGTCCTGTGATTTCTCACTCACAAAAATAAAAACAGGCTCACCAGCTAACTTTAGCTAAGTAGAAACAAAAGAACTTGTATTTTTTTTATCAGTATAAACTCTTTATAGCAACAGTCATGAACAGTTACATTTAATCCACTACCACAGTGATTAACCTTTAAAAAACTGGTTGCCACATACATTTTTATATGTACTAGAGAATTTAGTAATTAACTTTAGCCCAAATCATTTATAATAATGTTTAAGTAGTCTTGAAAAATAAGTTCAAGTTCGTCAATGAAGAAATAAAACTCATAGGAAGTCAAATTAGAGTAATGGAATTAAGAGGGATTTTTTTTTTCTTTTTTGTCTCTTTGATTTGCATAGTATTGTTTTGGCCTTGTATGTATTATGTGAATGATAAAAATAAATATACATAGATTCCGAATGGCATAGATCTAGTGACTTTTTAGTAGTACAAATGTTCAAGTTCTAGTTTCTGAAAACCTGAATGATAAAATTCTTCACGAACATTTAATAGCTACAGTTGAATTTAGATTTGCATTTTGTGAATTTTTCTGAAATTTTTAAAATTTTTTATAGGATGTTCATGTATTTGCTTTGGAATACAAAGTGGGAGATGGACAACGCGTTTACCTTGTAACAACCTATGTTGAGCTTTGGTTTTACTATGAATCCAGGTAAGTAGTGTACCACCGAACAACAAGCTAAAGCTGTATTTCCTTTGTCTGGTTATTTTGGTGAAGTTAATTCTGGCTGAATTGGCTTTCGCAGTTCTTGACACATGAATAATTACCTATTGACGGTTAGAATTGAATTCTAGAGATCCCTTGATTCTCCACAAGGTGCTGGGAGAAAATCAAACACATGCACTTACATACGTGTGTACCCAAAGGAAATTTTGAAGTCTCTCTTTTGTAAACAAGTATTATACTATTAAACACAAATAAATACTTACATTATTAATTAATAATACACATATGCTTTATCTTTATTATTATTTATTGCTTTAAGTTATTAATTATTTTATGTTTTTATTTTTTTGATTTATTGTAGAGACGAGGCTTGCCACGTTGCCCAGGCTGGTCTTGAACCCCTGGGCTCAGGCAGTCCTTTTGCCTCTGCCTCCCAAAGTGCTAGGATTATAGGTGTGAGCCACCGCACCTGGCACTTTAAGTTATTTATTACTAACTTTGGTTTTTTTTGTTTATTTTTTTAGTTAGAGTCTCACTCCATCGCCCAGGCTAGAGTGCAGTGGCACGTGCATGGCCACCCCAGCGTCAACCTGCTGGGCTCCGGTGATCCTTCTGCCAAGTAACCAGAACTACAGGCGCTATTTTTAAAGTTTTATTTTATTGTAGAGATGAGGTCTCGCTAAGTTGCCCAGGCTGTTCTTGAACCCTTGGATTCAGACTGTTCCCTCACCTCAGCCTCCCAAAGTGCTGGGATTGCAGGCTCGAACCACTGCGCCTGGCCATTAACTTTGTTTTAATTGAGTAACCTATTTAAGTATTTCTCAGACCCAAGGCACAGAAAAGGGAGTAAATTGTGATGGATGCCCTATATTGACTTTAAATACTTTTATTATAATGTTTAAGTAGATTCAAGTGTAAGATTGGATTTATTAATGTTTATATACAGGCAACACCAGTTAGAGTGTTAATTAAAATCATTTGGGTAATGTGACAGAGATGTTCTGCTGAAACTCAATCTCATCTTACAGTATAAATATGGTACCGAGTGCTATAGGGTGTGTGTGTGTGTGTGTGTGTGTGTGTGTGTGTGTGTGTGTCTGTATGTTGAGTTCCTGTCCTGTACTTCCTGTGCCACATGATGATACAATTCTCATGCCATTTTTCCTTCTTCAAATTACTACACACCCTTTATTTGTATAGAATGCATCTGAATGTCACTTAGCCCAAATGATCATTTACATATTAAGCCAGCATCTATTTTTTATTTTTGAGTTGGAGTCTCACTCTATTGCCCAAGCTGGAGTGCAGTGGCATACTCATGGCAACCGCAGCCTCGACCTGCTGGACTCAGGCAATCCTTCCACCTCAGCTTTACAAGTAGCTGGAACTACAGGCACATGCCAACACACCCGGCTCATTTTTTGATTTATTGTAGAGGTGAAGTCTCACCAAGTTGCCCAGGCTAGTCTTGAACCTGTGAGCTCTGGCAGTCCTCTCACCTTGTCCTCCCAAAGTGCTGGGATTATAGGCATGAGCCACTGCACCTGGCCAGCATCTCTTCTTATTAACCCATGTCAAAGTCATTTCTCTTCATGCCAGCAAGAATATAGCTATAGGCAGGTCTGGGCCCTGGTGGACTGGCACCCAACGCTGGGCACAGGATCCGACTCTGGGTTTGATGGAGGCGGGCGGTGTGCTCAGCTCGCTCCTTTTTGAAGTATGCGTGGTCCTCCTCCTCGGCATGTTCTCCCCCGGCCTGTGACAGCCTGACCGGGCTAGTCTGGGGCAGGACCAGGAAGTCGGGAGTGGCAAGAGGGAGCAGAGGCGTGGCCACAGCCCCAGGCTGTATCCGGAATATGGGGTCAAAGTGGAACTGGGTCAGGGGGTACAAGGGTGAGGTTGGCCACTTGACCTGAGGGAGAAGACAGGAGATCTGGGGGGGCATTGGGAATCCCCCCGGCAGCCTGGTCCTCCCTTCTTCCCACTCCCCACCCTTCCCTCGGGACCCTGTTACTACTCGGACCCCAGGTACCTTTGGATGACCTGGAGCATGGACAATGTCCAGTTCCTGCCCTCTCTCACCACCGAAGTCAGCAGCCTGAGCTGGCTGAGTTATGGGGCCTTGAAGGGAGACGGGATCCTCTTTGTGGTCAATGTGGCTGCTGCCCTGCATATCTTGGTGTGCTTGCACTCGGAAGCGTGTTGTGCTCCTACAGGCTGCGGCCCCATTAGGCGTCCTTCTCCTGGGTCTGGCTGCTTTGGGCTCCCGTGCCCGACCCCGAGGCCCGACTTCAGCAGCTGGGTCTGCTCTGCAGTGTCCTCACCATCAGCATGTACCTCTCACCACTGGCCGACTTGGCCAAGGTCGTTCCGACGAAGTCAAACCAGTGTCTCTCCTTCTCACTCACCATTGCCACACCCTTCTTGCCTCTGCCTCCTGGACCCTCTGTGGGTAATGACTGAGATCCCTACATCACGTCCTTGTGATTTCGGGTGCCCAACTCTCCCGCCATCGTCACAAGCTTTATCTGCTTCCGGCTTTTTGGAAGTACCCCCAGGAGCAAGGCAGGAATTGTCAGCTCCTGTAAACCAGAAGCAGCTCACCTGACCACTAGCACCGTAATGCCAGCTTGATACCAAAGAGAGCTTCTTATTTCAGCTGGTCCCACTGGCCAGCTCCCCAGGCGTAGTGGGTTGTGGGAACAAGAGATGACTTGGGAGAATAGAGGGACCAAAGAAAGAGCTTTACTTAGATGATCGGGTGGAACCTGGGAGATGAAATCACTTTTATTTTTTAGAGATTTTTTTTTTAAATTTTGGGTGTTGGGGTGATATCTTTAGAATATACCTTAAAATAAAGAATTTCACCCCTGAAAGAAAAGAAAAGAATGTAGCTACAAACATGAGCATTGACAGCTTATGGAAGTCAGATGATTCCTGATTTTTTAAACCAATTTAAAAAATATTTTTCTAATGAAAATACAAAATTTAAAAAAGAAGATACGAAATTTAAAAATTCTCATGGAGAATTCATAGAATCCCAAGAATATGTAATCCTGGGATCCCAATCTGAGAAAAAAACATTCTTTTCTCAAACAAAATTTGTTTCATGGTGACATCAAAAACAAATATAGAGGTATTACATAATATCCAGATCATCTGGAATAAATAACACTGTAAGATAGTTTGTATCTTCCAGTTAAATAATGTTACAGGATATAATCATGACATTTTGTTTGATGGACACTCTTGATACTATGGACCATAAGCCTCTGTAAACGTGTTCACTTTATCATGTCATTATTTCATACTTATATGCAGTTAGGTTAACACAGTACTTGAGATATAAGATCAACTTCCATGATTTAAAAGGTGTAAAATAATCAAATAACCTTGAATTATTCCATTTAGAAAAAATCTCTTGCACTGCTATGAAGTTATTCCTGAAAATGCCGTGTGCAAACTTTATTTTGATTTGGAATTTAACAAACCTGCCAATCCAGGAGCTGATGGGAAAAAGATGGTTGCATTACTCATTGAGGTAAATGACAGACTCAAGTTTTTCTCCTTATATCTATCCACTCACCTCTTTATTCACTTATTCATTCATTCAGTGAATTCAGCTTATATAAAACGTAGGTTCCGTGTTTCTCCTTCTTTTTCTTGCTACTGTTCATTTTGGCTTTCATTTTTTATTTTATTTTTCACTTCTTTTGAGACAGGGCCTCTCTCTTTCACCCGGGTTGGAATGAAGTGGCGCCATCGTAGCTCACGGCAGCCTCGAACTCCTGGGCTCAAGGCATCCTCTCACTTTAGCCTCCTGAGTAGTTGGGACTACAGGTGTGTGCCAGCATGCCCAGTTACTTTCATTTTTTAGTATCACTTATGTGGGTGAACCGTGAAAAGGAAGGAAAGTTCAATGCATGTTCATAGAGTTTGTGTTATTACTGTATTTGGTTTTTTAAAAAGTTTTGAAAAAAATGGCAGTTTGGGAAATTTCTATGCTGTTTTACAATTATGAATTAATTCTCTGATTTTATTACAAGTAGCCAACTCTGGTAAAGGCCAGGCAAAGTAATTTTTATTGTAAAAATTAAGTACTGAGGCGAACCTCAAGGAAACGTTGACTAAAAATAGTATCAGAATTTTTGAGCTGGCAGGAATTTTGGAAATCATTTTATCTTATCCCTTCATAAATGAGGAAATTAAGACCTAGAAGAGACTAATTCCTACACAAGGCCTTACAGCAAAGTTATTGGTAAAATCTTGTCTACAATGCAGTTATCATTTTTAATTAAGAGAAAAGATACTATTTACTGATTTAGTTTTTGATTCGGATTTTCATTCTGTTACCCTGGCTGGAGTGCAATGGCATGCTCACAACCACCTCATCCTCGACCCGCTGGGCTCAGGAAATCCTTCTGTCTTAGCCTTCCAAGTAGCTGGAACTGTAGGCATGTGCCAGCCATGCTTGGCTAATTTTTTTATTTACTGTAGAGACGAAGTCTTGCCTAATTGCCCAGGCTTGTCTTGAGCTCCTGGGCTCAGGCGGTCCTCTCGCCTCGGCCTCCTAAAGTATTGGGAGCCACCATACCCAGCCTAGTATTTATTTTTGATGCTGCTGTGTCAACCAGGAAGTTACCATAAAAGGAATAATATGGACTTGTGCAGCTAAGTTTTATTAGGAGTATTTCAAAAAAACTTTTAAGACTGTTTTATAATGAAGTTGCATTAAAATTGTATTAACTATTATTTGGCCTCAGACATTTATTGCTTACCTATTTTTCCTTTAGATGTTAACTATAATGTTGTAGATGACCCATTTTATAACTTTTAAAATATATTCAAATTATAATGTTTTTGATGAGAGATATCTGCTCATGTCCTCTGCTGAACCTTTGCATGCTTATTTAAAATTTATTTTAAAATGTATATAAATGCTTTATAAAAATATAGAGAGAATGTTAGCTTTGTCCTGGCTTTGAAACAGAAGAAATATACATAACATCCCTCTCCCCCCTGAAAAAAAATAAATGACTTGTCTTAAGGCTGCTTAGCCATTTGCTAGTCACTGTGCTGACTCCCGAGTCTCATTTTCTCGTGTACTCTTTACGGCTCCGAAAGGTAGGTGCCATCACTGTTCCTGTTTAGCTGCTGAGGAATGTAGGGTTTCGATTTGACCCAAGTCGCAGAGCTGGTAAGTGGCAAAGCCAAAACCCAAACTTGGATCTATCTGACTCCTGATCCTGAGCTCCTAGCCATATGCTTGCTGTCTTGCTACAGTGCATGACTGCTTCATTATCAGGCCATGCAGCTGCAGAGGCTGAGTTCTTGGGGCTAGATGGGGCTCACTGTGAATGAGAAACTTACTAATAATTACAATTATAAAAAAATCGAATGACCGCCAGGCTCAGTGGCTCATGACTGAAATCCTAACACTTTGGGAGGCTGAGGTGGTTGGATTGCTTGAGCCCAGGAGTTCGAGACCAATCTGGGCAACATAGCAAGACCTTGTCTCCACAAAAAGTAAAGAAGTTAGCCAGATGTGGTAGTGCTTGCTTGTAGTTTCAGCTACTCAGGAAGCTGAGGTGGGAATTGCCTGATCCTAGGAGGTTGTGGCTGCCGTGGGCTGTGATTGTCCTGACCATGCCACTGCACTACAGCCTGGGTGACAGAGTGAGATGCCAACTCAAAAAAAAAAAAAAAAAAAGAACTATTGACTTTTTACCTCTTTTTTTTTTTTTGAGTCGGAGTCTCACTCTGTTGCCCAGACTGGAGTGTGGTGGCCGCTCCGGCCACCGCAGCCTCGACCTGCTGGGCTCCGGCGATCCTTCCGCCTCAGCCTTCCAAGTAGCCGGAACTAGGCACGCGCTACCACGCCTGGCTAATTTTTGATTATTGTAGAGATGAGGTCTCGCCAAGTTGCCCAGGCGGGTCTCGAACCCGCGGGCTCAGGCAATCCACTCACCTCAGCCTCCCAAAGCACGGGATTACAGGCTGAGCCACCGAGCCCGGCTTGCTTGATTTCTAAGAAGTCTTTAATCCTGAGAGTCTATTAATTTATGAACATAGCCATATAATAATTTATGCATATACTTCAATTTATAAGTATATTGGTAAGATTGTTATATTGTAAATTTTCTGATAATCAAATTTTAAAAAGTTTTTTACATTAGATAGATTGACCTGTACCAAGACATTTGAATTTTGCTCATAGAAAATCTTAAAACAAGAAATGTAAATTATTTATATCTTACTTGTGTTTTTAGCATGTGTGTAAAGTACTTCAAGAGTTACATAGTGTGAATTGCTCAGCTGAAGATATTCTGAACTTGGATTCTAGCACTGATGAAAAATTTAGCCGCCATTTAATATTTCAGCTCCATGATGTGGCATTTAAAGATAACATTCATGTTGGTAAGTACACTGCTTTTTCAAAACTATGGGCAGGGTGTGGTAGCTTACACCTGTAATCCCAGCATTTTGGGAGTCTGAGGCAGGAGGATTGCTTGAACCAAAGAGTTTAAGACCAATCTGGGCAATATAATGAGACTTCGCCTCTGCAAAAAAAAAAAAAAAAATGTAGGCTGGGCATGGTGGCTCAAGCCTGTAATCCCAGCACTTTGGGAGGCCGAAGTGAGAGGATTGCCCGAGTCCAGGGGTTTGAGACCAGCCTGGGCAACTTGGTGAGACCTCATCTCTACAATAAATCAAAACATTAGCCAGGCATGGTGGCATGTGTCTATAGTTCCAGCACTGCACTCCAGCCTGGGTGACAGAGTGAGACTCCAACTCAATGAAATAAAATAAACAAGTAAAATAAAATAAAGTGAAACAAAAAAAAATAAAGTAATACTGGGCCTAGTGGCACATGCCTATAGTCCCAGCTACTCAGGAGGCTGAGGCTAGAGGATCACTTGCGTCCAGGAATTTGGGGTCTCGGTTTGATCGTGCCACTGCGCTCCAGCCTGGATGACAGAGTAAGACCCTGACTCAAAAACAAACAAAAAAACTATGGCGTTGTATTAAAAACTTACATTTTCTTATTTCTCTTAAAATTTTGTAAGTACTTATCATGTATGGTCATTTACCTATCCTAGAAAATGCAATATGATTTTTAACATTTTCAAGATTTACGCTTAGCTCTAGACCAATCTTTCTGTTCCAGGCATATTAACCTACTCAGGACACCTTTGGCATTAGCACCTTTTATCATAGATTTTGGGATGGCCGTGTGTGTCCTGGTACTTGTCTCTGTTTCAAGGTGACTCATGTCAGTTTTCTGGATAATTCATGAGAGGCCTTGCCATGCACGCCTTGTTTGTGATACCTTGTATCTGGATTTCTGACCTTTGTTTCAGCCTTGCTTTGGGGCTTGGGTCCCAGATTATATCAAGGAAGGCTTGTTTATTGTTCTAGGCAGAACATCAGGAGTAGGAGGAAGTCTAGTTTTACAAGCCTGATAGTGTAACCAGAATATTTGTCCCAGGGATGGGCACTTAGAGATATAGGCCCAGGTGTGAAACAAAGGTGAAACAAATAGGCAGAATGGGAATACCAAAAACCAAGGTCTGAACAGAAGCCCAAATCCTGAGTGTTTTTCAAAGCAGGTGGTTGACTGAAGTCCAGGTAACAGGTAATCTGTTCCCGAGATACAAGAGTTTCATGGCCACCTAGGGCAAAAGGCATGAACACAGTCGTTAAAGGACTGGCATAAAAGTTAGGAATCTATCTGGTGGATTGGGGTAATATGGGTCACATAGTGTGCTTTGTCTAGAAGGTTCCTCATCATCTCCCTGTTTTCTGTTAGCTCAGCAGGACAATCCTCTGTCTCTTTCTCTCATCCCTTAGATGTTTGTTTGTTTGTTTGGTTTGGGTTGGGATCTCACTCTCTTGTTCAGGTGGAGTGCTGTAGCACAATCACAGTTCGCTGTAACCTCAAACTTCAGGTTCAATCTTCAGTCTCCTAAGTAGCTGGGATTATAGGCACATGCCACCACGCTTGGCTGATGTTTTCGGCGGGGAATGTGGCTTGTGTAGAGACGCTGTCTCACTATGTTGTCTATGCTCGTCTTGAACTCTTGGCTTCAAGCACTCTTCCTGCCTTGGTCTCCCAAAGTGCTGGGATTATAGGCGTGAGACACCACGCCCAGCTCATCTCTTAGATATTTGCAGTGTAGAATCTATTTTTGACCCTCTTCTCATACTCTCCTTATCCTTGATGATCATGTCCTGTCATGGCTTTGGTGATCATCTGTGTTGATGACTCTCAAATCTTTGTCTTCAGCCCAAGTTTTTCTCCTCTGCATCAGACCCATGCAGCCGACTAACTGCCTACTCAGTGTCCCCATACAGCTGCTTCAAGCTCAGCGGGTCCTACACTGATCTCCTCATCTTTTCCTCTGAACCTGCTTCTTCTCCTGTGATGTGTGTATCAGTGAGTGGTGTCACCAGTTGCCCAAATAGAAATGTTGGTGTCTCTTTGACCTCTGTGTGTCTCTCAGCCCACTCATTTATTCAGCTGGCTAGAGTGAGTTGATTACACCACTCATGCCTCAAACCCTGCAATGATTATTCGTTGCCTTCAGGAAAAAGCGCAAATGTCTTAGCTCACAAAATGAGCTCCCCCCTCCTCCCTAACCAGCCTGTCCTTCTCCTTGGCCCCCTAGGGGCCACATATTCCCTAGTCCTTAGACCTTTGTACTTTTTGGTGATACTGTCTAAATAGACGTACCTCCAGATACACCTGGGCTGTTAGGACTCAGTGCGGATGTCACATCATCTGAGCTGTGTCTGTCACACCCCAAGCCCCAAGATTTAAGCTGGTGTCTCTCTGAGTTGCAGAAGATGTCCAGGGCTTATTGTGTCAAAGCACTTACCACTTCCTGAGGCCATTTCCTGTTTTCTTTGTCATCTTCTCTATTCCACTTAATGTTTTCTTAAGGCACGGACCATCTCTTATTACTATTGTATTTCCAGAGCTTAGCACATAATAATAATAATATTGCTATCAATAATCTTAATAATATTATTAATATGATAACAACCCCAGAAATAATCAATACAAGTAGGCACTTAGTAGACATTTGCTGGGTGGACGCATGCAGGGTAGGAGGGTGCTCTGGCAGGGAGTGGAGGTGGAGTCCTAAGGGCTATTTCTTTGCTTCCTATTTACTCATCATACTGCTCTGTGACAATTAGCCACAGGCTAACAACTGAGAACCTGTTGGTTAGAAGAAGGAGAGGATAGGCATTTGTCAGGTAACCAGCAGCCTCTGCTACAGGTGGCTTCTGAAAACACATGTCTTCTGAATCCATCTGCTCTGAATACGATTTCATCATGTAGACAAAGCAAAGAAAGGCTTTATGGTCAGAGAGAACAGCGTAAGCATAAGTATGGAGTTACGAGTATGTGGCTAATTTGGGGACAGGAATACTCTAGTCTGAGAGTGAGTTTAAAGTGCGTCTATACAGGCCTTGGAACATATCATCTGAGATACTCTCCTCTCAAATTATGAACTGCCAGTATCACAGAGAATATGAAGCAGCCCAAAATTTCTCCCTTAATGTGTCTCTTGATGACATTTCTGGTTGAGGGAATTAAATTAAGTGTAAGAGATCACAGAATTTGATCTGCTTGGAAATACTCTTCATCCAGTCTTCATGGCATCTGAAACGCCTATGTCTGACTAGTTCTTTTGCGTTATTACATCCAGTAAGATAGTGTCTATCTTAATGAGGGGTGGGTGATAAGATAAGAGAAGGAAACAGGAAGCAGAGTGGTTGATGCTGGCTGGCGGTCATCATGTGCTGGCCATGGGATCCCCCTGCCAAGGCTCAAAGGTCCACTTGCCTTCTCAGTGCCACTGTCACCCCATTTCTGCAGCCATGGGCCTACTTCCCTTATTGTCAAGGTCAAGGAGGTGCAATTTTAAGTGTCCAGGAAAATCAACTTATCAATTTATGCTTATATTGCTTTGCTGTCCTTTGATATGTCATGATTGATTTTTAGTCAGTGTTGACCTTCTCTCCCTCATTCCAGAAATAATCATGTCTACACAGGCATGTCGTTACAAAGATCAGATGCTTTTGCTTTCATTTTGACATTTAGTACTTTATATAAGAAATAGGATTTATTTCTTTGAGTAGGAAAGTAACTAAGTCTAATTTGAAAACATAATTTTTAACTTAGAGGAATTTAGAGCATATGTACCTTATGATTTTAAGAGTTCCAGGCTACAAGGGTACCTGCATAATGAACATTTGTATACCTAACCCCGAATTGTACCCCACATATTTAAAATTAAAAATTGAAAAAAAATTATAAACATTAAAAAAAAAAGAGTTCCAGACTTTCTGGTAAATAAGTGAGGAGTAAACCCAGACAGTAACAGAGCTAGGGATTAAAATTAAGTTTTTCTTATAGTATTACATTTCTCCAGTATTATTATACATGAAGCAACTTAATAGCCAAATTATTACTTGACTTCATGGTAGAAATAATATAGGTGAGTTTAAAGAAGTTCCAGGTTGTCTTATGTACTATTCATGGGACAGATAAGAGCACTATTACTCGGAGCTCTTTTTTTTTTTTTTTTTTTTTTGAGTTGGAGTCTTACTCCTTCGCCCAGGCTGGAGTGCAGTGGCATGCACGCTCCTGGCCATGCCAGTGTTGACTTTCTGGGTTCCAGTGATCCTTCTGCCTCAGCCTTCCGAGTAGCTGGAACTACCGGCTACCACTCCCGGCTATTTTTTATTTTATTGTAGAGATGAGATCTCGCCAAGTTGCCCAGGCGGGTCTCGAACCCGTGGGCTCAGGCAATTTTCTCGCCTCGGCCTCCCCAAGTGCTGGGATTACAGGCTAAGCCACCAAGCCTGGCTGACTCGGAGCGCTTAGGATGAATGCTGAAGTACAGTGAGTGCATTGACCTGTTGAGTGCTGGACGTCAGCCAAGGCCATAGTCCAGCCCATGCTGAGTCTGAGCGGGAACAGGACCAGCCGCAGCCCTGGTGCTGACAGCTGTCTTCGGAAGGCATGTCGTGGCAAGGAAGGAGAGAAAGCACGCTCCTGAGATACATGCCGACATCCTAACTCAGGGCCGGCAGGGCAGAGATTCTCTCAGTGCCTCTGTCCGTGAGCCCAGCAGCAGTTTCCTCATATAAGCTTGTCATTCTTTAATCGTTGATCGTGAAGGTAACTTCTCTCAATCTGTAGTAACACACGTGGTGTTTTTTTGGCGACCGCGTGTGGAGGCGCTCTACTCAGTGTGTGAGGCTGAGGCCTGCTCTAGCAACATCGGCAGACCTTCCCAGATGAACCTTCCCTTCTAAAATGGTTTGTTTGTAGCTGACACCAAGCTCTCATGTCAATAGGAATTAAAAAAGTAAAAGGTTGCACAAGAGGAAGTGGCAGGAGAGGCATGTTACAATGTACAGCAATTTGTTTTTGAAACCAGAAATCAAAAAAAGAACACTTACTGTATAAAACTGCTGTGTGTAGATTTGTGTCTAGATCCTAAGTGATGATTTGTGGAAAAGAGGAATCAAGTCTTCATAATACCTTCTTCCCTTAGGCAATTTCGTAAGAAAGATTTTGCAGCCTGCCCTTCAATTAATTGCCAGTGAAAGTGATGA
The DNA here is from genome assembly GCA_963574415.1 of Tarsius wallacei. NCBI lineage: Eukaryota > Metazoa > Chordata > Mammalia > Primates > Tarsiidae > Tarsius > Tarsius wallacei. The sequence continues at coordinate 3,730 of CAUYQG010203209.1, read as the reverse complement.
TGGTGTTTCAGAGACAACAGGCCATGGATTTCCTCATATTTCTGAAGGAATTTCCTTTAACAAAATGTCCACGGATAAGGATACAGAAGGGAGCTGCACTTTGGACTCAAAGATTCTGGAGAGGCTGGGGTCAGCCGAGCCCAGTGGTCCTGGCCTTTCATTTTTAGTCGTGAAGACTGACACGGGAGAAAAGCAGCTTTTTGTAGACCTAGGTGAGTAGAATTGACAGCTGTCTCCGTTGGACCGTCCTGATACTTCTGAGAGAGATAAGTCAGCGCCCAGTCGGCATGACACTTGGGATTCCCTCTCCTGTCATGGCCCTACAGTGTCAGGCAAGTCACTGGCTAGATGTGACCAGGGAGCTCAGGTGCTGGGTGGGAGTATGCCAGGTTTCTGCCCCAAGATCTTGGAGAGTTCCAGGTTGTAGCTGGCTTCTATTCCAGATGTCCAGAGGATTTCCTGTTCAGGGAATTTTGGCAGGGGACAGCTGGACCAGCTCCCTCCAACACAGCTGAGAGATGAAAGCAGATTTCACAAATTTAAAAATCAGACGCAGTGTAAAAGCAGTACTCATGCAGCACAGTAAGGTGTTTCATCGCTGAAGAGCCTTGTGATGGAGGTAGGGCCCATTTCATCTGCTTTCTTGTTAGCCTCAAACTGGTGGCTTCTCAACCCAGCTTTGGCTCTGCTTAGTCCTTGTCTCTGAGCCCAGGAATGTAGGATGCACCGGATTGGCAGGCCTTCAGCCTGACTGAACATGCAGGCCAGTTGAGACCCCTAATGCGACAGCTCCAGTGTGGTGAACTAAACTTCGTTTTTATACTGAGGTTCTAGCTTGTGATGTCAAAAGCCATCAGAGCCACATTTTTGCCATTGATTTTGAGCACCTCAGAGATTGTTAGTATCTAAAGTCTGAGGGAAAGTACGTTTACATTACATGTTTTGGCTGGGTACAGGGGCTCACACCTGTCATCACAACATCTTGGGAGGCCGAGGCGAGAGGATTGCCTGACCCCAGAAGTTTGAAACCAGCCTGGGCAACATAATGAGACCCTGTCTGTACAAAAATTAAACAAGAAAAATAGCTGGGTGTGGTGGCTGAGGTAGAAGGATTGCCTGAGCCTAGGAGCTGGAGACTGTGGTGAGCTGTGATTGTTCCACTGCCCATCGGCCTGGGTGACAGAGTGAGACTCCAACTCAAAAAAAAAAAAAGAAGTCATATGAGTTATGGGTAGAGGCGGGGACAGGTTTTGTTCCTTAGCAGCACACTGCCTCCGAGTGGACTGGCCTGCAATAATCTAGGGTATGCGTCACGACAGGTTGACACAGGGAGAGTGCATTAACCAGCAGATACACTCTGCCTCTCCCCCAGCTCATGACACTCCATCCTTGAGAGTTAGGCTACTGGACTCCCTGTTATGCTTGAAAGAAATATTTCAGCAGTGTACCTAGATATGTTTATGTACCAAAAGAGGGTGGGGAAATAATTCCCTAAACTATCCTTTGAAAAATTCAGAGATCTAATAGTACATGCCCACATTTTAAAAAAATAAGTTTTTTTAAAAAATGGAAGTATAACATTGATGTAGAAAAATACATAATTCATGAGTGCCTAGATCGATGCATTTTTTCTTTTTTTGTGTGTTGGAGTCTCACTCTCTGTCACCCAGGCTGGAGTGCCGTGGCACACTCACAGCCACTGCAGCCTCGACCTTCTGGGCTTAAGCGATCCTTCCCACCTCAGCCTTCCAAATAGCTTGAACTATAGAGGCATGCCACCATGCCCAGCTAGTTTTTGTGATTTATTGTAGAGACAAGGTCTCCCCAAGTTGCCCAGGCTGGTCTGGAACCCCCAGGCTCAGGCAGTCCTCTCGCCTCAGCCTCCCAAAGTGCTGGGATTGCAGCCACTGTGCCTGGCTGGTCAATGCCTTATTACAGAACAAACACCCCTTGTCACTACACCACCCAAGACAAGAAATAGATTGCCAGGACCCATAACCTCCTTTGCACCCCTTCCAGTCAGAACCTCCGCCTCCTCCCCAGGGGTAATCACTGTCCTCTAACACTATGGATTCGTTTTGCCTATTTTTGACATTTTTATAATTGGACCCTTGAATTACATGGGGGTTGGGGTGCTGACACCCTCCCCACTACCCTGCAGTTGAAAATCCGAGTATATAGCTTTTGACTCCCAAAACTTAATTACTAAGAGCCATCTATACTGGAAACCTTCCTGATAACATGAACAGTCGATTAATACATATTTTGTATGTTTTATGTCCTATGTACTGTATTCTTATAATAAAGTAAGCTAGAGAAAAGAAAACATTATTAAGAGAATTATAAGAAGGAGAAAATACCTTGACAGTACCACCCTGTATTTATTTACTTATTTAGATTGGAAAATATAGTTTATTTAGAAAGTAAATTAGAGAAAGAGAGAGAAAGAGGAGATTCACCTCCCCAAGGAAGGGGAGGGGCCAAAGCTTAAGAAAACATGACCTGGCCGTAGCTCAAAGAGCACATGGCCACACCATAGCTCAGCAAGGCAGTGGCCACCCTTATTGATACTGCCAGTTGATGTCGTCTGATTCTAAAATGAACCGTCCCTCTGGAGGGCAGACGCCCTCAGCTGCAGCTCTCGACCTACCTACATGTCAAGCAGTGTGGCTCCTTCTTGTAACATCAGGATTGTCCTCTGCATCCTGAAGCACTTCCAGCCCCGCTAGTGGCACTTCGTGTGAGTCCCATGACGTTATTCAAGGTCTCCGGTATTGCACTAAATACGATGAGAACTGTGTGAGAACGAGAGGTCACTCTCGACTGCGTCGTGCAGTTTACGGGAGACAACTGATCCGCATCACACAGTGCATTGTAAGGGGACACCCGAGCACTTGAGCTCAGCGCCATGGCCGGGGCTGGCTGCGAAATCATTTCAGAACGGTATCACTGCGGCGAATTATGCAGCTATGACTTATTACTGCATCTTTGCGTTTGTTTACATCTCTCAACTGTGAGCGGCGCCACGGGTTGGCTGTGTTTGCGTGTACATTTTGGTCAGTTTTAACTTTTTATGATAGCTTTGTGTACATTTTGGTCAGTTTTAACTTTTTGTGATAGCTTTGTGTACATTTTGGTCAGTTTTAACTTTTTGTGATAGCTTTGTGTATATTTTATGGTAGTCAGTGACAAAATAGACTAGTCACTACATATATTTTATGTATTCCTAACATACATTTTAATTAATTTTTCTGATATTTTTAAGTTGAATGATTCATCTGTGAGTTTTTTTCAATTTGTCCCAACCCTCCACAAGATTTCCGGTGTATTTATTGAAAAACATCCATGTTTACGTGAACCCATGCGGTTCAAGCCCATGTCGTTCAAGGGTCAGCTGTCATTTGTATTTGCGATTGCCTTTTCACTCTTTAAATGGTGTCTTTAATGGGTATGCTATTCACTTCATTTTGTTTTTATTTTTATTTTTTATTTTTTTTGAGTTGGAGTCTCACTCTGTCGCCCAGCCTGGAGTGCAGTGGCCGCTCCCGGCCACCGCAGCCTCGACTTGCTGGGCTCCGGGGTTCCTTCCGCCTCAGCCTTCCAAGTGGCTGGAACTACAGGCGCGCGCTACCACGCCCGGCTAATTTTTTGATTTATTGTAGAGATGAGGTCTCGCCAATTTGCCCAGGCGGGTCTCGAACCCGCGGGCTCAGGCAATCCACTCACCTCA
>CAUYQG010203208.1:0-10770 GCA_963574415.1 Tarsius wallacei | reverse complement strand
GCCTCGACCTGCTGGGCTCCAGCGATCCTTCTGCCTCAGCCTTCCAAGTAGCTGGAACTACAGGCGCGCGCTACCACGCCCGGCTAATTTTTTTTGATTTATTGTAGAGATGAGGTCTCGCCAAGTTGCCCAGGCGGGTCTTGAACCCGCAGGCTCAGGCAGTCCACTCATCTCAGCCTCCCAAAGTGCGGGATTACAGGCTGAGCCACCGAGCCCAGCATATTCTAATCTTCTAAGCAACTGTAACTCCTAAATAGTTTGGCAGAGTTTCAGAATCAGCTATTTGGCTTTATCTTGCCTTTTCGATATTATAATGGGTTAAAACTAAACTATTCCAGACCCTCACTGAATGAATGTCATAATGTTCTCTTTCTGTAGGTATTTGGACGATATTTATGCAGCCCAGTCAGACCATTAAGTTCCTTGCCAGACCAAAGAAAGGAACTTTTACAGAATGGACCAGACCTTCAAGATTTTGTATCTGGTGATCTTGCAGACAAGACCTCCTGGGATGAATATAAAGGAAACTTAAAGCGACAGAAAGGAGAAAGGTAATTGAAAATTTGAGATAATTTTAATGTCTCCTTCATTTTGCATTATTTTAAGATATAACCAAGCCCTATAGTGTATTTTTAATTTCAGACTTGTTAAATTTAGCTAAAAGTCTTTAGAAAGAAGTGATAACAAGCCGGGCATAGTGGCTTATACCTGTAATTCCAGCACTTTGGGAGGCAGAGGCGAGAGGATTGCCTGAGTCCAGGGGTTCAAGACCAGTCTGGACAACTTGATGAGCCCTCGTCTCTACCATAAATCAAAAAATTAGCCGGGTGTGGTGGCGCCCTCCTGTGGTTCCAGCTACTTGGAAAGCTGAGGCAGAAGAATCACCCGAGCCCAGCAGGTCAAGGCTGCGGTGGCCGTAAGCATGCCACTGCACTCCAGCCTGGGCAACAGAGTGAGACCTGGCTCAAAAAAAAAAAAAGTGATAACAGACCTAGATAGAGCAGATAAGTAGGTGAAATTGTTGGACTTTTTCTTTTTCTCCTCTAGGCCCTTACCATTTTACACTACCATCTCCTTATTTTCTACCAGCATCTTATTTCTTCAGAGTAAAGGTTACTGCCTGGCTTCTAATCTAATAGATCTTGATACATTTTTGATAGTTGATCTAACTTATTGCTTCTTCCAGTCAATTTACATGTGGCCTATGAATACCTTGCCTTAATTTACAATAATGGTGAGGGAATGTCATGCAAAGAGCAAAGTATTTTGGGAGATACATTATCTGACAACTTCTAGATCACAAATGGGTAGAAGTCAAGGAGAACGAAGGATAACATTGTCTCCACCCCAAATTTGAGATTTTTTTTCCCCGTTGAATAACCACCATAAAATCTAGAATGTAAAGCAGACAGCATACAGTTGGGATCTTTCCTTACTCTGAACAAATGTAGTACTTTTTGACAGTATTATTCACAAGGAAATGAGATGTTCAAAAACTTTCTCATTCTTTTATTAAAATGGTGTAACTCGTTGCTTTGTAAAAGGTAGACATAGGTATAGTGCCCTGTTAGATGCCATTGTTGGTATCTTCTAAAGTGGTTTGAGCAAGGCTAAGTTTGGTTTTCTGTTCTTACTCCTTTGGCAGAAATTGTAAGAGTTAGTCCAGGATTATGGAAAAAATTGTTAACTGGGAATTATAATAGAGCAAAGTATCTTCAAAGCTGTGTCATTATCTGGCAACATGTTTGTTAATATATAGTTATGTCTGACTTTCCTTAGGTTGAGACTACCTCCATGGCTAAAGACAGAGATTCCCATGGGGAAAAATTACAATAAACTGAAAAATACTTTGCGAAATTTAAATCTCCATACAGTAAGTTGTCAAAGTGTTGACTGTCCCTCTTAACTGAAAGCCATAATGTTTCTACATATATGTACCTTAAAAATTAGTAATAGGCCAGGTGCAGTGGCTCAAGTCTATAATCCCAGCACTTTGGGAGGCAGAGAAGAGAGGATTGCCTGAGCTCAGGGGTTCGAGACCAGCCTGGGCAACTTGGTGAGATCTCATCTCTACAATAAATCAAAAAATAAACCAGGCATGGTAGTGTGCACCTCTAGTTCCAGCTACTTGGAAGGCTGAGGCAGAAGGATCACCTGAGCCTAGCAGGTCAAGGCTACAGTGGCCATGAGTGTGCCACTGCACTCCAGCCTGGGCGACAGAGTGAGACTCTGACAAAAAAAAGGGGGTGGGGGGGGTGTGGTTTACATTTGACATCATGTATGTGACATAGTTTCAAATTTAATTTTATATTCTTTCCAATAGACATGTACTTAATTTGTAATATAAAACAAACAAAACCTTGTTTCTCAAGTTGTAGAGGAAAAAAATCTCTTTTTTGCCGAAAAAATGATTTTCAATGTATTTCCATTGCTGGTAATAATGTGTCACTTAACACCTTTATTCACTTTCCTTGCTGTTATTTATATAACTATTACTAATTTTTAGTTTTTGAATTCATTCTGTCGTCCAGTCTGGAGTGCAGTGGCACACTCATGGCCACTGCAGCCTTGACCTGCTGGGCTCAAGTGATCCTTCTGCTTCAGCCTTCCAAGTAGCTAGAACTTCAGGCATATACCACCACACCCAGCTAATTTTTTAATTTATTGTAGAGATGAGGTCTCGCCAAGTTGCCCGAGCTGGTCTCAAACCTGTGGGCTAAGGCAATCCTCTCACCTCGGCCTTCCAAAGTGTTGGGATTACAGGTGTGAGCCACTGCGCCCGGCCTAAACACACCCCTTTAACTGTCCATTATATGTCCTTGCAGACCTTGTTCTTTATCCATATAAAGTATATAAATTCAGAAAATCTACATTTTAAAAATGGGATCCTTGACTGTGCAGAGGCTCATATGTGTAATCCCAGCACTTTGGGAGGCTGAGGTGGGAGGATTGCTTGAACCCAGGAGTTCAAAACCAGCCTAGGCAATATAGTGAGACCTCATCTCTACCAAATATTAAAATTAAAAATTAGCGAGGCATGGTAACGTGCACCTGTAGTCCTAGCTACTCAGGAGGCTGAGTTAGAAAGGTCACCTCAGCCCAGGTGATCGAGCCTGTGATGAGCTGTGACCATGTACACATTCTAGTCTGGGTGACAGGATAAAATCTCAACTCAAAAAAAAAAAAGGATCTTGGCTGGGTGTGGTGGCTCATGCCTGTAATCCCAACATTTTGAGAGGCTGAGGCAGGAGGATCACTTGAGGCCAGAAGTTCAAGACCAGCCCAGGCAACACAGCAAAACTTTGTCATGCCAAAAAAATGAAAAATTAGCTGAGTATAGTGGCATGTGCTTTTAGTCTTAGCTACTTGGGAGGCTGAGGTGGGAGAATCCCTTGAGCCCAGGAGGTTGAGGCTGCCTTGAGCACCCTAGCCTGGGCAACAGAGTGAGATCCTGTCTCAAAAAAAAAAAAAAAAAACACCTACCAAGCCAGGTGCAGTGGCTCGCGCTCATCCCAGCACTATGGGAGGCCAAGGCAAGAAGATTGCCTGAGCCCATAGGTTTGAGACCAGCCTGGGCAACATGGCAAGACCTTGTCTCTACAATAAATCAAAAAAATCAGCTGGGCGAGGTGGCACAAGCCTGTAGTTCCAGCTACTTGGAAGGCTGAGGCGGAAGGATTGCCTGAGCCCAGCAGGTCGAGGCTGCAGTGGCCATGAGCATGCCACTACACTCCAGCCTGGGTGACAGAGTGAGATTCTAACTCAAAAAAAAAAAAAACACACCAGTATCCTTATATACAGTCTGTTGCATTTTTGAATGGTGAATTTTTTCAGAAATAAATTGTAAACAATGGGCAGTGTACAATGTCTAAACACAATCCCCAGTTGTTCAGTTGGTGGATATTTTTAACCTGACTATATTCCATCTCCTATTAATCACAGGTATGCGAGGAAGCTCGATGTCCCAATATAGGAGAATGTTGGGGAGGTGGCGAATATGCCACTGCCACAGCCACCATCATGGTAAGGCCAGCCTCAATCCCCGCAGCTTGAGTCTAGCGACAGAAAGGGGGGATGTGTCTTCCTCCTAGGGTCTGCATTATGAAGCGCTGGTCAGATTTTTCTCTACTTGTGAGTTCATGAAAAATATGAAGAAGAAACCTGATGTAATCATCTAACCTTTTGTGATCTCACCATTCTCTGAATAAATCTATTATTCTTCTATCTTTCTGATAGTCCTGTGCTATCTTGAGGTATCTTCTTTATTAATTTTTGGAAATGTCATTTATGATTGCTTAACTTTTTATGTGTTTATGTTTCATCTATTTTTTTAATTTTTATTTTTTATTTTTGTTTTTTGAGTTGGAGTCTCACTCACGCAGACTGGAGTGCAGTGGCACACTCACTGCGTCCACAGTCTTGACTTGCTGGACTCAGGTGATCCTTCCACCTCAGCCTTCCAGGCAGCTGAAACTACAGGAGTGTATCACCATGCCCAGCTAATATTTTGATTTATTGTAGATACGAGGTGTCACCAAGTTGCCCAGGCTAGTCTCAAACCTATGGGCTCAGGCAGTCCTCTCACTTCCACCTCCCAAAGTGCTGGGATTACAGGCGTGAGCTACCACGCCTGGCTATTTTTTTATTTTTGTGAGTTGGAGTCTCACTCCATCGCCCAGGCTGGAGTGCAGTGGCATGCTCAGGGCCACCCCAGTGTCGACCCGCTGGGCTCAAATGATCCTTCCACCTCAACCTTCCAAGGAACTGGAACTACATGTGCACGCTACCATGTCTGGCTAATTTTTGATTTATTGTAGAGATGAGGTCTCGCCAAGTTGCCTGGGCTGGTCTCGAACCCATGGGTTCAGGCAGTCCTCTCACCTTGGCCTCCCAAAGTGCTGGGATTACAGGCTTGAGCCACTGCGCCTGGCCTAGCATTATCTTTGAATCCTCCCTATAGACCCTGCAACCTGTATATTAGAATCCTATTTTTTGGCCAGATGCGGAGGAAGGATCACTTGAGCCCAGAAGTTCGAGACCAGCCTAGGCAATGTAGCAAGACCTCGTCTCTACAAAAAAACTTTAAAAATTAGCCAGGCATGGTGGTGCGTGCCTGCAGTCTTAGCTACTCCAGGGGCTGAGGCAGAAGGATTGTCTGAGCCCAGGAGGTTGAGGCTGTGGTGAGCCATCAACATGCCATTGCACTCCAGTTGGGCAATAGAGTGAGACCCCGACTCAAAAAAAAAAATTCTATTTTTTGATTGTTTTTAACTTTAATTATGTGTCCCTTCCTGATCCCATCCCCTTTTCTCTTCTCTTAATACAATTCTTAATGTTGAGTTTATCAACTCTCTTTCTCTCTGGTTTTGCTACATATATTTGTGTTTCTTAACTTTGTGTTATGTTTTGAATGTGTATTTCAAGTTTCCTTTTTTTTTTTTTAATCAGAGTCTCACTCTGTCACTTAGGCCGGAGTGCAATAGCACACTCACAGTTCACCACAGCCTCAAACTCCTGGGCTCAGGCGATACTCCTACCTTAGCCTCCTGGGTATCTGGGCCAACAGGAATGTACCACCACGCTCAGCTAATTTTTTAATTTTATTTGTAGAGATGAGGTGTCACTGTGTTGCCTAGGCTGGCCTTGAACTTCTGGGTTCAAGTAATCCTTCCACCTCGGCCTCTTAAAGTCCTAGAATTACAGATGTGAGCCACTGAGCCCAGCCTAAATTTCTTATAAACAGAACTATAACCTGATTGGCCAGGCATGTAATCCCAACACTTTGGGAGGCCAAGTCAGAAGGATTGCTTGAGTCCAGGAGTTTGAGAGCAGTCTTTCTGTAAAAAAAAAAAAAAACCAGACTGTACACATTTTTTGCAACTTCATTCTCTACATTATGTTCTTGGGGGTCATCTATTTAAATTGTAACATCTCTATCCTAGTTGATGGGTGACACATGTACAAGAGGTTGCAGATTTTGTTCTGTTAAGACTGCAAGAAACCCACCTCCACTGGATGCCACTGAGCCCTACAATACTGCAAAGGCAATTGCAGAGTGGGGTCTGGATTATGTTGTCCTGACATCTGTGGATCGAGATGGTTAGTGTGTCATTGTACCCTCTACCAGAAATTGACTCTTCCTAAGGTGTGACATCATCTTGACAGTGGATTCTTTTCTTTCTAGATGTGCCTGATGGGGGAGCTGAACACATTGCAAAGACTGTATCCTACTTGAAGGAAAGGTGCTGTTTTTGCATTTGTTAGTGTGACTTAAGGATCTTTTTAGACCCATATTTGTTCTGTTTATCTCAGGTCTTTACCTGGATACTGTGGTTATTAACCTCTTTGGGGGTTTCATAGTTTTCTGATAATCTGATGGAAATCGTGTGCTCATTTCTGCAGAAAAAGCATATTTGCATGTACAGATACATGGCAGAAAATTTTAGAGGTTCAGTGGCACAAACTTATCCATAGACCTTTAGCCTATAGAATTTCCTCCCTCATATTTGAGCAAGAGCCTAAACTTTGAGCAGTTTTCTTAGCACTGATTTCAGATAAATCATCATCTAGAGGTAGTTAGGATAAGAGAAGCTCCGCCACTGTCAAAATGTAATCCTGGTACAGATTTTCTCCATATTCATATATCCTGGGAACTTACCCATAAATCTACATTTTTATTAATATTTTAATTTCATGCATTTAAAAAGCATAAAAAAGAAGCTATGTTCATTTTCTACAACTCAGTGCCAGTCCAGTACCTAGCACACTTAGTAAATGTTTTGTCAAGGATGCCCTGGCATTTCTTATTTGTTATAGTTCATTTGTGAGAAATCTGTTTGCAACCCACTTTGTTTATTTCACAAGCCTCCATGAGTCTCAACTTGCAGTTTAATAAAACAGTGAGCTGTCAGATAGATTCCCTGACCATCTCATAGTCATGATGGGATATGCTGTCTCGTTTAGTCTTTCTGCATCTGTTCTCTCAGGGAACAGCTCCAGACACTTTGCTGTTGGGTTTGTGGAAAACGGTGTCAGCTGTTTCAGAAAGGAAACAGCTCTGTGACCTAGTTCACATGAAAATGTTTGAATGAATTAGATATAGCTGAAATAGAAATAGGAAGATACATGTTTAGCTTGTACAGTACTTCATTTAAACAAAGCTCATGACTCAGCATCTCAGAAAACAGTACTTCATTTAAACAAAGCTCATGACTCAGCAATCCAGAAAATAGTTTTTAAAACTCATAGCACATAGACCAGACGCAGTGGCTCACACCTGTAATCCCAACACTTTGGGAAGCGAAGGCAAGAGGAATGCCTGAACCCAGGGGCTTGAGACCAGCCTGGGCAACTTGGCCAGACCTTGTCTCTACAATAAATAAAAAAAATTAGCCAGGTGTGGCGGTGCATGCCTGTAGTTCCAGCTACTTGGCTGAGATGGAAGGATTGCCTGAGCCCAGTAGGTCGAGGCTGCAGTGGCCATGAGCGTGCCACTGCACTCTAGCCTAGGAGACAGAGTGAGACTCCAACTCAAACCCCTCCCCCTCAAAAAACCCATAGCACTTGTGAAATATTTGCCTAGAGGAAGGGAGGGAGCACTATTTTGATGAATTTTAAAAGAAATCAGGCTGGGCTGAGTGGTCCATGGCTATAATGTCAACACATTGGGAAGCTGAGACTAGAGGATTACTTAAGGTCAAGAGTTCAAAACCACCCTGGGCAACCTATCGAAACCTTGTTGCTATAAACAATTTTTTAAAAGAAATTAGCTGGGTGTGGTGGTACACGCCTGTAGTCCTAGGTACTCAGGAGGCTGAGGCAATAGGATCACTTGAGCCTAGGAGTTCGAGGCTGCAATGAGCTATGATTGTGCCACTACTTCAGCCAGGGCAACAGAGCAAGACCCTGTCTCTAAAGAAAGAGCATGGTGGCTCATGTCTGTAATCCCAGCACTTTGAGAAGCCGAGGCAAGAAGATTGCTTGAGTTCAGGGGTTGGAGACCAGCCTGGGCAACTTGGCGAGACCTCATCTCTACAATAAATCAAAAAATTAGCCAGGCATGGTGGCTCATGCCTATGGTTCTAGCCACTTGGAAGGTTGAGGTGGAAGGATTGCCTGAACCCAGCTGGTTAAGACTGCAGTAGCCATTAGCATGCCACTGCACTTCAGCCTGGGTAACAGAGTGAGACTCTGACTCAAAAAAAAGAAAGAAAGAAAGGAAGAAAAGGTAAAGCATTCTAATAATACTTGCATTCATATAAGAAATTTCCAAATTTACTTTTCAAAGAATAAAAAAGTATTGTTTTCTATTCAATATTTCATATTTTAATTTCTTAAAATTGTTTATTTTTATTCTTCTGGGCTTAAGTGATCCTCCCACCCCAGCCTCCTGAGTAGCTGGGACTACAAGCATGCACTACCGTGCCCAGCTAGTTTTATGTTTTTTGTAGAGATAAGTTCTCACTCCCAGGCTGGTCTCAAACTCCTGGCCTGAAGCAGTCTTCCTGCCTCAGCCTCCCCAAGTGCTGGGAATATGTGAGCCACCACACCTGGCCTTAATTTTATTTTTCTAAAACCTACTCAAATATAATCTCAAATTTTATTCTGATTGTTATTTGCCTACAGGTGTGTTTTAACCACTGTGCGCATCGTTTTTGATGTTCTGGATATTTTTAATATAACAGTTCTTGTGTGAGCGTTTGTATGTTTATGCTTTTCTTGGCAAAGTTCTGAAGATTGCTGCGTTGAAACTGACACTGAATGAGTACTGATAATTTCTGTTTTAAGCAACAGTTATGTCAATTCTTTCTCTCAGTTTGAAACTTCTCTTTTTTCCCCATAGGAATCCAAAAATCCTTGTGGAATGTCTCTCCCCTGATTTTCGAGGAAACCTTAAAGCAGTAGAAAAAGTTGCTCTGTCAGGATTAGACGTGTATGCACATAATGTTGAAACAGTTCCAGAATTGCAGAGGTGACAACAAGTACAGAGTAATACTGGGAAGTTTGGAGGGTCAGGATATGCTCTGCAGTCTCACTTTTTCAGGGATGAGCTTCGTAATTGACTTTTACAAAGTAAACCTGCTTTCTTTTTTTTTTTAGCAAAATTAGTGTATGCCTGTTACATAAAAATTAGAAAATATCACCAACAAAAACAGCATAAGTATCACCCATAATATTTCCACTGGTAATATCAGTTACTAACTCCTTAGTGTTTATATTATAAATTCCATATTTTTATTATATATTGATATTAAGTGTTTATTTTATATTGTATGTGTACCAAAACACAGAGCAACATTGTTTTCTTTTGTTTTAAAATAGTATCACACAGCAAACACCAATGAGTGTGATTTTTTTCAAAATGTAGTTTTCAAAGGTGAAAAATTACATTAGAGCAATTGCTTTGGCTGCAATTCTAAAGAAAAGTATTTTAAAAATACATTCTGGCTAGGCATGGTAGCTCAAGCCTGTAATTTCAGCACTTTGGGAGGCTGAGGCGAGAGGATTGCCTGAGCCCGCAGGAAAAAGACTAGCTTGGGCAACATGGTGAGACCTCGTCTCTACAATATATCAAAAACTTAGCCAGGTGTGGTAGCGCGCGCCTGTAGTTTTGCCTACTTGGAAGGCTGAGGTGGAAGGATCGCCAGAGCCCAGCAGGTCGATACTGGGGTGGCTGTGAGTATGTCACTGAACTTCATCCTGGGCAACAGAGTAAGACTCTGACTCAAAAAAAGATACATTTGACACTAATGTACTCAGTAAATGATGCACAAGAAAAACTGGTATCATTCCGATGTCGTTTAAATCTTTTTTAGATAGTAGACACTGTCCTTCTTTATTCCTGATAATTTTAGTAGTTACGAATAATTAAGGACTATTATTCCATATCTACATAATGGCTGTATTCAAATTTTAGAAAAAGGAACATTATTTTTAACTTTGGACAAAACTAGTATCATTTATTCCTTTAATTGATTGATTGGTTGATTGATTGGTTTTTGAGTGGGTGTCTCACTCTGTTGCCCTGGCTGGAGTGCAGTGACATGCTCATGGCCACCGCAACCTCGACTTGCTGGACTCAGGCGATCCTTCCGCCTCAGCCTTCAAAGTAGCTGGAACCACAGGCATGCACCACCTTGCCCCGCTAATTTTTTTATTTACTGTAGAGATGAGGTTTCGCCATGTTGCTCAGGCGAGTCTTGAACCCCTGAGATCAGGTAATCCTCTTGCTTCTGCCTCCCAACGTGTTGGGATTATACATGTGAGCCACCATGCCCAGCTTATTCCTTTAATTTTAGGACAGTCTTTGGCAGTGATTTTATTCGCTTCTACACATTATTTTGTATCATAGAACTTGAAAGAAATTATAGTAAATAATAACCTGCATTTCCACTAAATCATAAATGTTAGGGAATATAATATAATTTCTATGGAGAAATCCTTTAAAAAAGTAACTGCTTTGTATATTTCAGTTTTGTGGTTATTTTTAAAATTCATACATTTGTTTCTTCTCTGTGAACTAGTCTCTGATTTTTAAAAAATCGGTTACAAAGCCGGGCTTGGTGACTCAGCCTGTAATCCCGCGCCTTGGGAGGCTGAGGTGAGTGGATTGCCTGAGCCCGCGGGTTCGAGACCCGCCTGGGCAACTTGGCGAGACCTCATCTCTACAATAAATAAAAAATCAGCTGGGCATGGTAGTGCGCACCTGTAGTTCTAGCTACTTGGAAGGCTGAGGTGGAAGGATTGCCGGAGCCCAGCAGGTCGAGGTTG
>CAUYQG010203204.1:0-12127 GCA_963574415.1 Tarsius wallacei | reverse complement strand
TTACCTTTTAAGTTTTGTTTCCAAGTTAGTAAATACAATTCAAAAGGGTTGGTATTTGTGGTGCCTCTAAAAGATATGGACTAGAGAAAGCCCAGAACCTCTGTTTCCCTTCTTTAAAATTTAGATTGTTTGCTAGCCTCAAAACACCATCTATGGGAACTCAAGGGGACACATCCAAAATATGACATTTAAAAATGAAAACTTAAAAAATACAGCCCGTCAGACTCTGACTCACTCTCTCGCTCCACATATGCATGTGTATATAATAAAACATTAGCAATAGCAGACACTATAAAACTTATAGAGAACCCATTGTGTTATAACACTTAAATAACTTTTATTGAATTCTACCTCTAAAGTTTTGTTTCAAAATCATACAGGCAGTTAGGACATTTTCAGTAACATAAAGGCCTTTAAAATACAGCGACTGATTGTATTCGATATTTCAGCTAGTACTTTGAAAGTATAAAAAAGACATCCGGCAACATTTTAAAACTTCACATTTTTTAAACGAATCGTGACTACTACGTTTTTAGCTGCAGGGCTGCTTCCGAGTGACAGGCCGTCTCTTGGCAAGGCAGAGCTGCGCAGAGATAATAGTATAAAGTCAGGAAGAGAAAGGCGGACGTGAGTTGATGCTGATGTCCCGAAGTTTTCCAGTAGAATTTTAGGGTGACTTCTTTCAGGCGGCTGTCACTCCCAGTTACCGATTACCGAACAATCCTAGTTCGGCTGAACATTTCCTTAAGAAACTGGCATAACAATGAGAAACCGGTTAACACTGCCGGTTTCACCGCCTGGCTTGGTTTGGACAAAGTTAAATCAAACCAGAGAACTGACCAGGGAAGTCCAGTTTGCCCGTGTTTGGGGCGGCAAAAGACGACTGGAGGAGTTTAGCCACCGAGGTTCCCTGGCCCTTCATCTTGACCCTAGGAATTGGGTCCTGGACCCAAGGGGTCGCGATCGGGCTCCTTTTCCAGCTGCGCAACGCACGAGGTTCTTGGGCGAAACCCCACCCCCACCCCCTGGTGCGCGCTCGGGGCAGACTTGGGAGTCGGCGCCCGCCAGGACGCAAAAGCGAAGAGGGAGAGGGTGTGGGCGGGGTGGGCTGCGGGGCTTCAGCGCAGGGAACCCTTTTCCCAACCCCCGCACCCCTGACCTTGAAGAGAGCCTAACTCCAGGCTACCCCCACCCCAGGCTCCGTGCGCGGCCGGCGGACGCCAGGGACCTTAGGAAGAAGGAGGTGGAGGAGGGGGTGGAGGCGCCGGGAGGACCCCAGGCCCGCGCGTCGGGTCGGGCAAGACCGCCCTCCCTGGTCCTCCTGCAGTGTCTTCATCTCAGGCCACCTCCTGGGCTCTGGCCGTGTGGGGTGGGCGGGTTGGACGTGTGACCTCTTGCCAAGGATGGGGGAGGGGAGGAGAAAACCGGGAGAGGAGGAAGTGGGAGGACGACGGACCCGGGTGAAGTGGGAAAAGAGATGGGGTTCGAGGGTGCTGAGAAGGCGGGGCGGGAGGAAACTGCCCCTGCAAAGAGCAGGGCTGGACTCGCGTGGTGCCTTCGTGGGACCCGGTTTGCAGAGTTGAGGAAGTTGGGGCTTGGGTGGCATTGTCCCGGCCCAGAGTGGAGGCCGAGGTCTCATTTCGGGCTTTGGCCCCTTCACCCGCACCCGCGGGCCTGGGGAATGCTGGGCCGCCCTGTGGGCCTCCTTCCAGGTAACACATGCGGTTAAAATCGCAGCTGAGTTTGGGGGGGCTCCGCCTCCCAGAAGTGTGGACACTAAGCACTAAAAATGAATGCGGTTTTCTCTTCACCTTCTGAGAGCCCAGCAATATGGGACTTGCTTTTTACCTCCGCAAAAGGACAAGCAAGCCCCAAAGGCTGCAGAAACACTCACCCTTTAGGGGTTCCAGTACCCAGGAATGCGCAGACCGTGGAGACACAAAGCTCCACGTTCTGATATTTTAAAGAGATCGCTCCGTCTTTTAAATCCTCCCTGCAAATGCCTGGTTGTAGCAAGGTGAAAGTGTTTTGGTGTGAAGACATGCGATGGGGTTCTCTCCCTTCCCATGTGCCCGAGCTGCTGCAAGCGCTCCGGAGAGCTGGAAGGTCCTTCCGGAGACCATTAGTCAGATGCCATTCAGTGCTGGCCTCCGCAGCAGCCAGAAGCCCTGGCCCAGAGGAGAGAGGAGCGAAGGCAACTGTGCGCCCAGACACACAGCCCTCGGCGTTCTGCACCACCCCCCAAGTCCCTCATCCCTTCAGGTTAGCTGCCCTGGGCTATCGACCCACCCCACGCAAGCTTCTTCCCCTCGTTCAAGGGTTGCATTTGTGCATGTGTCTTAAGTCTCCAGAGCTTTGAGATGTGCAGGCAGTCAAGAATCACATTAATCCTGCTTTGATCTGAGAAGAGATCATTGCTGAAATCAGGTCACCTCAGAGTTAGGTGCTGCTGGGAAAATGAACCCATTTTTTCTTTTTTTTTTCTTTTTTCTTTAGTTTCTTCAAGATATCCCCCTTGAATTTCAGATATCCATTGCCAGTTGGCAAACTGGAAACCTGTCCATAAGGACCATGAATAACCTGGAATTTAAAGTGAGATGGTTAAACTTAGATGGAGCCATTTTTTTTGTCTCATGGATCTAGATGCTGAGGTTAGTGTACTCACCATGTCTACCTGGTTATTTACATAAATACACTGGACTGTGTTCTAAACACATGCCCCAAACACAACCTCCACAGGAACTTAATTGCCTAGAAAAAAAAGAAAGAAAAGTTGTA
Organism: Tarsius wallacei; assembly: GCA_963574415.1. Taxonomy (NCBI): domain Eukaryota; kingdom Metazoa; phylum Chordata; class Mammalia; order Primates; family Tarsiidae; genus Tarsius; species Tarsius wallacei. The sequence continues at coordinate 9,349 of CAUYQG010203204.1, read as the reverse complement.
TTTCCTCCGCTGTCTTTACCGCTGAGTCCTGTAAGCATAGAATAATGGTAGTTAATCTGCTTAGATAATTTAAGACTTAGAGATTAGAAGGCCTATATTGACAATTTCAAAATTCAAGTCTGAGTGCTTTGGCTAAGCAAAGCTTAGGAGATGACAGATGGAATAAAAGAACTGCCAAAAACTAGACTTTATTAAAACCAAAAAGTGTGATGTTTTTGTGGCTTTGAAAGAAATGATTGTTATAATGCTCACTCAATTCAAATGTGTCCCTAAACAAACAACTACAGGGGTATTTCATTTTATGCTACCTGATATTTATACACACAATACACAGTTCTCTCTGCTTGCATATACACATGCCGATCCATTTTCGAGTGCTTTTCAGCCTACCTCCAGTATATAAATACAGTTAATCAGCTAGTAGTGTTGGTGTATTTGCACCACACACACAGCACAAGTGATGTATATGCAATTGTAAGGGTCCATGTCATGTATTCATACTGTCCTCATATCCTAGTTTGCTGTCATGGTGTCAACATGTCTTGGGAGGCTGCTTACAAAGCTGTAACTGCCACCCAGCTGTCTTCAGAATCTGTAGGTGGGGAGGTACACATGCAGATTTCTGGATTTGTGAACAGTGCTGTACTGCTTTGCAACTATTCCTGTTCGAGTTGATTTTCTTTTAAAACCTCTATGGGCTGGTCTTGATGACAGCCTAGATCACACGGACACCAAGGCTACACTCATGCTTTTCCATGCAGGATAAAGTACAACTGCTTTGCATCAAATATGTCCTTGGTAAGTGATTTCAGATCCCTGGTTTTGGAGCACAGCTTGGAGGGAGAACTAAAGGGCAAAAGGGAATTCAGGGAGAAAGAAAGCAGGGAGAAAAAGTGGGAGGAAGAAAGCAGGGAGAAAGAGAACGAAGTGAGTGACTGTTTAGACAGGAAGTCTTCGCTGGCAATAGCTGGCCCTGTGAATTGTTGAGGGGATTTTCAGATTTGAGTCTGCCTTCACCCTTAAAGTCAGATTCTAGATAATTTGCAGTGGAAACTGGCGAAATATCCCTCTGCAGGATGTTGGGGACATCTTATTGGTTACAGACAAATAAAGCATTGCATTAAGTAGCCCAGGGATGTTTATTTTGATGACATTTAGCTGGAAAAATGTGTTGTATTCACATGAGTTGGTTCGTGTATTAGTTCACTTCATAAGCTGACTTTAGCCGCGTTTTGAAGTCAAAGATGCTTTCTCTCTGGGAAAGCAACATATGTTGGTTACTTATTGGCATTTAAAGATGGTAATAAACATTCCATCTTAATTCTATGTAGAGTTGTGTTAAAAATGGTAATCTTTTCAGTCTGCCCTCTCCCTTTCCCCAGTATCCCAAGAGCCTGGCATGGTGCATGTGTGTGAGGAGAAAGAATAGACCCTCCTTGTCTTTTTAATTAAAGTTTATACAGCTTGTAGACAGTAGTAATTTCCTAGAAAATTAGATCATTTTAGTTCACTATAGTTCTACTCTTCTTTCTAACATGGTTCTAAGCAAATCTTGTCCTTTAAAAACCATCAATTAGAAACAAAGATTGCTGGCAGAGCATTCTGGATATAAAGTATTTGGGCTTAGAAGTTTGACCCTGCCTCTCTGAGAGTAGGCGTAAATGACAGGCCCTACCATGTATGCAGTGTGACAACCACGCTGGTTTCTGTATGGCGTATCAGAGTGACACATGACTCTTCCCATTTCTCCTTGTTGGAGGCACTGTGGTTGTCACCTCTCTTTCTAGGGGTTGTGACTCACATGCACACAAGGTCCTTCTGAAGTCACTCTTCCTTGTCTACCCAAGGTGGAAACCATCCTTAACAAGGACATAATTAAGGTATTGAACCAAAGCATTGAAAGGAAAAGATGGAAAGTGGGAGTCATTTTCTCATTAAAAAATGTTACGCTTACTTTGAGGAGATTCACCTAAAGTTCTTTGTGGTTCCCCATTGCCTATAGAGGAGAGACAAGTGCCTGTGGTTGTATTCCCAGAGAGGCAGTGTAGTCTAAGAGGGGGAGGGATGGGGACTGGAGTCAGACTGCTGGAGAATCGTGAACAAATTATTCTACTTCTCTGAGCCTCAGTTTCCTTTCTGTACAATTGGAATAATAATAGAACTGACTTAAATGGTGATGGTGGAATTAAATGAAATAAATGCCTATAAAACGCTTAGCAAGGCACTTTGTGAAAAGTAAGCGTTCAAAGAATACCAGCTAATGCTTAACATTAACATGAGCGCTTAACAAGGCCTTTTTGTGTCTGCTTCTGCCTATGCTCTCTCCTGATTCTAGAAAGCCCTCTCTGGCACGTTGCCCATGTGGCTGACCTGCCTCCCCAACTCAGCTCAGGGAATGTCACTCCTGAGAAATCTTCTCTGCTGCTTGGAGTTATGCACCTGTCTTTATGCCTCCATGGTAGCCATTGCTGATTTCTTTGATATCATTTTACAGAGTTTATTCTAATTGTTGCTTTACTTATCTGTCTACTTATTTAGACTACAAGTTGTTCCAGGCACAATGTAAAAATTATCTTTTTTAGAGCTTACAATGAGCCCAATGGGTAGTAAATACTCAATATGTGTATGTTGAATGAATAAACGTTCACCTCTTTCTGTTTTGCTCAGATTCATAAAAAAATTGTAATTGGATGGATTCTTCTACCTTTAGTTTTCTCTAGTTAGTATTTCTCAATTATTCCCACAGGTAATCTTATGAGAAGCCTTGACTGTGGGCTCTGTAATAAATTCCTGGCATTTTGAGGCAAACTGTTTTAGTTGAAGAACTTATGGACAAGTTGGATTACCTGTCCCATCCTTAGACATTTGATTGTACTGTTCAAGATATGGTTTATGCATATCACTTGGATTTGGATTTTCTTTTTCTTTTTTTTTTTTTTTTGAGTCAGAATTTCACTCTGTCACCCAGGCTGGAGTACAGTAGCACATTCATGGCCACCGCAGCCTTGACCTGCTGGGCTCAGGTGATCCTTCTGCTTCAGCCTTCCAAGTAGCTGGAACTACAGGCACGCGCACCACCACGCCCGGCTAGGATCTGGTTTTTCCATATGAGTGTTAATAGGTTTCAACTACCACAATGCCCTAGCCAAGTGGGCTTCCAATGAATCCAATTATGTCATTGGTTTAAAGGCCATATTATAATTAATAAGGATTGGAGGGATCATAAACATCTCCAAAGGCCATTTAGGTTTGTTTCACTGGCGTCTTGGGTTCATACAATTCTTGAAGAGAAACACAGGAAAGTTCTCATGATGTCAGGCTGATTTGAAGGAAGACCAGTATAAACCATGATATGCCAGAAGTACAGAATACTGTAATCTACTATATGGAATATATTAACACAAGTCAGGGACTGGTGCTCTGTGGCCAAGACTCATGGCTGGATCTGCTTTAATGAGCAGGTCAGAATTCTTTGTAATTATTTCATTAATTGTCAGTTGTTTCTGGAGTGTTTGAAAGCAGTTTGTTTTCTTAAGAAGATTAATCACCCCCTGCAAGGCTTATTTAATTAGATCTGTAAACTCTCTTCTACCAAAGGAAAAGTTAAGCCCCTGTCTTGGAATTGTCAAATGTCTCAAAGGCACGAGCTCTAAATTAACTAGATTTTCCTGGAATAACTTAATAAATATACAAGTTAAGTGATAATAATGATGAGTCCTGCTGTTCTGCTCATGTAAACTGTAATTAATGTTTATAACCTTTCTCTTAGCCCCCTCGAAAATAAAATATTGCAACATTACAAAAGAAAAAAAGAAATTCCACTCCATGGTGAGAACATTGGAATGCCCAGGGATGATGAAGGGATATTAGGGTCCTTAAAGGAAAGAACAGGGTAAATATTTTCATTTGGCTGCAAGTCCAGAGACTTGCCTCACAGAAAGCTGCAGAAAGGATTTGGAAGGGGTCGTGCAGTCTATTTTCTTACACACAGCCAAGGTACTCCGAAGCTGTGGTAGAGCTGGGAATGCCTGATAACCAGACTGTGTGTACCCCCCACACACATATTTCCAAGAAGCATTTCAGTTGACTGCTCAGACAAAGGAGACCAGAGAGAGGGAGGAATGGAGAGGCAGGAACTGTTTTTGTTGCACGGGGCATAATGCATCACAAAACGTGGGACCCTAAGTTTGGGAAATGGCAGGTTACTAGGAAGGGTGATGGTGAGGTCTGCCACGTGAATGCCTCTTTTCATTTCTGCCACTTCTTTGCGGCACTTCCTATTTATTTATGCCCTACGTAATTCCACAAAGGAGTTGAAGTGGCTTTAATAACTGACATATAAGACAAAACAAATATTTTACTCAGCCCACTCTCACTTTAGATTCAAGCTACAGAGTTGCTCACAGCAGGCTGACCAAGAAATTTCTGCCCATGGAACTAATCATTAACTGGTTTTATTATTAACACAATGATACAAAAAAAACCCTGCTTTTTTTTTTTCCTATACAGAGAATACTGGTCTAGGAAACAGCAGCCCCCTTTCTTCCTTCCAAAGATCAAAATTAGTTTTTAACATAGACATGGCTTCAATGGCCCATCTGTCAACCAAAGTTAAAAGACACTTGAGACCAGGCATGGTGACTCAAGCCTGTAATCCCAGCACTTTGGGAGGCCAAGGTGAGAGGATCGCCTGAGCCCAGGGGTTTGAGACCAGCCTGGGCAACTTGGCGAGACCTCGTTTCTACAATAAATAAAAAGAAAAATTAGCCAGGTGTGGTGGTGTGCACCTGTGGCTTCAGCTACTTGGAAGGCTGAGGTGGAAGGATTGCCTGAGCCCAGCTGGTTGATGCTGTGGTGGCCATGAGTATGCCACTGCGCTTCAGCCTGGGTGACAGAATGAGACTCCGACTCAAAAAAAAAAAGAAAAAAAAAGATATTCAAACAAGAGTCAGCAGCTTCTCTTGGAAGCACATTTCTTCTGGACTGCTGAAAGGATAGTGTGAAAACTTTATTGTTTCAGATCAGACCTCCCAAGCCTGACTGTGAATTTTTATGCCTGAGTACCTAAAAAACTCCAAGAAAAACACTGCAAAAACCACCACATTTTGCTTGCTTTCAGGTTCAAACCTTATAAAACCACCACATTTTGTATGGTTTCCACCCCAAACCATAAGTTGGCATGAGAGCTCACCAGATGCCCTGTTCAGGTCTAATTGAAATGTTTACCAACCTTTACAACATTTCTGTCTAACTTGTCACTTATTTGGAATGCAGGTGAAACATGCTGAGTTCTCAGCAACAGTTTCTTCATTTTGATTCCTTGACCCTACCCCATCCACCAAACTAGGAACACGAAGCCATTCTGTTTTCCTTGGTCAATCATTCTTACTCCTTCTGTAACATTCTATGGATGCTTGCCTTGCCTTGGACATTTCTAGCCCTTCTCTTCCCCTCAAAACTTATTTCTTTTGTGTATCATTCTCTCAGGTTATGCATTTTGGAGCTCATCAGATTAATCCATGTTACTAAGGTGTTAACTGGTTTCAAAAGTCTTAAGAAAAGCAGAGGGGCCTAGATTATAAATTTCTTGTGGGCAGTCATGGGATCTTGCTGGCAATTTAGAATTGCTGAATAAAACACAAGATTTTAATTTGCTAAATCTGGCAACCCTATGACCATTGTATCTTCATCTTCTGGTGACCCCCACACAGTAGGTGCTCAATAAGAATTGCTTGAAATGAATAAATGAAAATAATGGGGGACATATGTTTTGGGATTTTTTGATTCCCTCTAAATCGGGGGCCCCAATCCCCGGGTTGCAGACTGGTACTGGTCCGTGGCCTGTTTGGTACTGGTCCATGGCCTGTTAGGAACCGGGTCACACAGCAGAAGGTGAGTGGCTATCAAGTGGAGCTCCAGCTGCTCTCAGATCAGCAGTGGAATCAGATTCTCATAGGAGTATGAACCCTATTGTGAACTGCCCATGCAAGGGATCTAGATTACATGCTCCTTATGAGAATCTGATGCCTGATGAGCCCCCTCTCCCCACCATCTTCCAATTTTCATGGAAAAAATTGTCTTCCACAAAACCAGACCTGTCGCCAGAAAGGCTGAGGACCACTGCTCTAAATGATATCGCATACAGAGCTGGCTCACTCTGAAGGCCTATTATGAACAAAGTGTGTGTGCTCCGGGGACCTCCTGAATACATCCTAAGTTAGCACACTATCTGTTTATTGAGACCTGCAATGGCAGCTCACGGTAGATGTACTTTCATGTATTGGCTGACCCCTAAAGACAAGGGAAATACTTGAACCTCGAGACAAGTCAGCTCGGGGCCATGCTGAGTCCACAATAGACACTCCCACCCTTAAGCCTCTGAGTCTTGTTTCTGATGGAGAATAGGTTGGCACAGACTTTGGCTTTCCTCATTCTGTCATTTTCTTGTGGCCATTGTTCTCCCTTGGGGCAGCATCATTCTCCCTTGGGGGAGCCTGCAGGATAGAAAGGGGTGAGGGAGGGACCATCTGCTGTCATCTCTAGTTCGCTAAGGGAAGGTTGGGGGAACCTTGAGAATGGGGCAGCTAAATGGTTTCCTGCTGCCTTTCTTTCCCTATCAGAAGTGAGAACCCCCTTGACAACTACAAATAGGAGACTCTTGGGGGTCCACAGGCGCTGGGAGGGGAAGTCATAATCACAGTTTGGGCCGACTAGAATCTTTTATAAATAGTCCTTATGCCCCCAAAGTCATCATCCTGAGGATTCTGAAGCCCTCTGCAGAAGGGGAAAAATTGTCTTAACATGTTTATTTTATAATTATGTTAAATTATCAATGATATTTATTATTGTAACTGCTATAAAATCATAAGGGTGCTCTTATTTTAAGAGCTCAAGGGCGATTGGACATAAAGGCAGTGGTGACTTTGTCTTCGCTTATTGTATCTATTATTTTCTTCAGGAAGTTTCCAGAACTTTCCCAGGGTTTACTATGCCTCTCCTTGGTCAGTATCTCTTTGAAAAAGGAGACTTGGACAATTAGGGATTCGTGGGTACGGTGTGTGTGCACTGATGACCTGAATGTGGCATGTGTTAGTGTGTAGTCTGCTTATTTAGGCCTGCGATTGCAGTTCATGGTAGATATATTTTTGTGTATTGGCTGCCCCCAAAAGGCAAGGGGAATACTTGAACCTTGAGATAAATCAGCTCCAGGCCAGGCTGAGCCCAGAATGGACACTCCTACCCACCAACTCCCTCAAATTCTGTTTTATGAGTGGATTATCTCTGCCACTTTATCTGATTTCTAGAACCTACTCCTGGCCTCAGGGACATTGACAGGGGAAAACTATGTGCTGTCTTGCTCTGAATTCTCTTCCTGTAACAAAACAAGGTCAAAGTACCTAAAAGCCCATCCAAGAAGAATGGTTTCAAAAGTGTAAAATTTTGATGGTTAAAAATGTGGGTTTTGCAGTCAGTTTTATCTTGAATGGAATTCTGGATCTGTGTCTTTGTTAGCTGAAATTAAGTTATTTACCTTCCAAGCTCCTGTTTTCTAGTCTGCAAAGGGGAGGAAATGACAGCAGCTACTGTAGAAAGTTGCTAGAATTAGTTGGCCCGCCACGCGGTGAGTCCAGCCTATCCGTCATAAATGCTCAGCAAATGGCAGTCAGTCTCCCGAGTCGGAATGGAAGATTTGCTTTTCTAAACAGAACCCCAGACTACATCTGCCCAACAAGTACACCCGTGTGACTTGGATCCTGCTTGGACCATGATGGGAAGTGAGGCAGTAATGTCCTTGCACCTGGCAGGCCACATTCCTGGCCCCTCCCCTGAATGTCTGGCTTCTGATTTAACTGGAAGTTGGGAGGCAGGGCTGGGTCACTCTTGCGCCCTCTGGCCAGGGCTGGACCCAGTGGAAAGTGGGAGAGGCCTCCCTGGTGCCCACCTACATTGCCGCTGACCTTTCTAGCTGCTCCTCCTGCCAGCATTCCGAGGGTTCTGGGGCAGAGTGTGCCCAGCACGGCAGAGGTGGTGGTGGCTGGGCCCACAGTCTGGGGCCCTGCCGGGTTCCTGGCCCTGCCTCCAAGCCTTCAGTGCTCTTCTGGCTCAACCAGAAGTTCAGGTGTGAGGAGGCCTGGTGGTGTGTATTGGCCTGGGACAGGGAGGGGTGTGGTGGAGACCAACACTTGAGCAACTCTTCTAGATGCCTGGAGAAGGAGTGTGTGTGTGTGTGTGTGTGTGTGTGTGTGTGTGTGTGTGTGTGATTTTACTTCATGCCATTTGTCCCTTTTCCCCACCTTGAGCTTTCATGGGTTCACAGCCACGAGGAGCATACAGGTCACTGCAGATGAGTCGTGGAGAGAGAAGACTAGAGGGAGAAGGAAGAGCCTGAGACAGGCTCCTCCCTTGAACATTCTGTCTCCTCCCAGCACCTTCCTTCCAGCCTTTCCAGAATGCCCTCCTGTTTCTGGTCATCCCAGAAGGAGAAGCCGAGATTAGATGGCTTAAGAGCCTCACAATTCTTGTTCTTCGTCTTGGCACACCCTCCCAACCCTGTCTTCTAGTCTTTTTGCTATTCTTCTTTCTTAGAGCACAGGAAAGGGGAGCTTTTAAATTACTATTCAAATCACAGAAAGAAAGAACTTTAGAAGAAAATAAAACAGAGGGAGATGAGGCTAGTAAAGCAAGGAAGCTGGAGAGGAGGGCGGGGTGGGGGGGGGAGGAGGAAGAGGAAGGGTTAGCCCCTAAATGCCATGTTAATGGGAAACTGTTTTGTGTTAATATGGAGCAGGTGAGGCATCTTGTCTCACTTAAACTCCAAAAACTTGGTAAAAATGGAAAGGAAAATCCTATGCTGGGTGGAACCTCCAAACATTAGTAACAATATTGAACAACCCCAAGTGTTGAGGACATCTGGCTACATGCCTGCACACAACCCCCACACACAGACCAAAGGGCTCGCATTCTCTCTCTCTCTTTTTTTTTTTTGAGACAGGGTCTCCCTCACCCAGGCAGTGGCATGATCACAGCTCATCCCAGCCCCCACCCTTCTGGTCCCAACTGATCCTCCCACATTTGCCTCCAAAGTAACTGGGAGTACAAGTGTGCACCACCACATTATCTATTGATATTAGTAATAATTATTGATATCCAACTAGTATTGGTAATTTTAGATCCCTTGTTTTGGTGACACTGTGATGTATTTTTTTTTTTTTTTTTTTTTGAGTTGGAGTCTCACTCTGTCGCCCCGAATGGAGTGCAGTGGCCGCTCCCGGCCACCGCAGCCTCAACCTGCTGGGCTCCTGCGATCCTTCCGCCTCAGCCTTCCAAGTAGCTGGAACTACAGGCGCGC
>CAUYQG010203197.1:0-10357 GCA_963574415.1 Tarsius wallacei | reverse complement strand
TGCAAAATGAGACTCCATACCCCTTGGACAACAACTCCTGTTTCTTTTTCTTTCTTTCTTTCTTTTTTTGAGTTGGAGTCTCACTGTTGCCCAGACTGGAGTGCAGTGGCCGCTCCTGGCCACCGCAGCCTCGACCTGCTGTGCTCCAGCTATCCTTCCGCCTCAGCCTTCCAAGTAGCTGGAATTACAGGCACGCGCCACCACGCCCGGCTGATTTGTGATTTATTGTAGAGTGAAACACCGACTCAAAAAAAATAATACAAAACAAATAATAAATGAGCTAGTAAATGATGGATTTAGACCAGTGCCTTATACAAAGTAAATATCTGCTCAGTGTATTTTAGCTGCTTTTAAAAATTATTATTGAATGTCCTCTAAATTCTTTTCCAACTTCTATTTTTGATAGTGCTTAGATTTCTGTAGCTGAAAACTATAAATGTAGATACTCAAAAGAGTGTTAGCCTTTTTCTGTCTTGCTGAACCCCCCCAGTGACAACTCCTGCTGACTCAGAAGTCATTTGAAGTCAAGAGACATAAGAAGGAAGATTCAAATCTACAGTAGTTAATGGGTGCTAATTATCTAGAAGATGGATTCTGTGGGAAAAGCAAAGAGGAAACAATTAATGTTTCCAATCTTGAGTTCCTATGCTAATAGAAAATATCTACAGGTCATGAAACAGCTTTAATATGATGCAGCATGTGAAAATATAAGTGGAGAACACTGATGAGAGAGAAGTAGGTGCATGTCTCTTTTAGGGTTTTACCTCTGACACAACACCCTTCAGGATGTTGGAAACAGAAAAACATTCAGGTCCTGGATTTGCAATTAGATAAAATGGAAGATGGTAGTGAACTAACAGGGAAGAGATAAATTAAACATCCTATAAAATGCAATAAATACAACTTTAGAACAAAAGTTTTAAATTTTTTGTTGAATTTTTTTTCACTCAAATACAGTGGAGAGGAAAAAGAGACATCTGAGTTTCATGCACATCTATCCATAGCATTTGGAAAAAAATAAGTCTGAAAAGATTACTTTCTGTACACAGGACTTCAAAGAAGCAAAAATAAGTTGGATAAAAAGTTTTTGGCATTCATATGTCACTATGTTTTAGTTCAATAATAGTTTTATCATATTTTAAACTTCCCATTTGAAAACAGAATTCAGATATAATATTTCAAAGTAGACTTTGGTCTTCTGCAGTTGAAAAAACTGACTAGAAATGGAATATTGGCTTTAAGAGTCTTCTGATGATTTGCACCAAAACAAATATTGTTCCACATTGAGATAGATATACATAGAGAAAGAAGTACAAGATGATAAAAAATAAGACTTTACATCTGATTCCATTCAATTAAGCATGAGAGGGGTTTTAAAAATGTTTTGGATGTGTGGAGAAAACGAATGATGAGATCAATTTAGTCTTGCATTCATATACAATAGGCCCTCAAATAATGTTGCTTTGGTCAACATTATTCCCTTATCACATTAATAAGAAAATAATAGTAATAATTCTCAGCCTGGGCTACTGTCTGTGGAGTATGCACACTCTTCCCAAATCTGCTTGGATTTGCTGTAGGCACTCTGATCTCTACTCACATCCCAAAGCTGTGCATATTAGGTTTGCTGGCATATTCAAAATGTTCCCTGTGTGAGAGAGTGCAGGTGGCTGTGTGAGTGGCCCTGCAATAGGATGGGGTCCTGTCCAGGGCTAGCTCCCACCTGGTGCCTTGAGCTACCAGAAAAGGCTCCAGTTACCCACACCCTGAACTAGAATAATTGGGTAAATAATTGTTTTACTTGTTATTATTAATCTTTCTTAGTGTGTATAGCTCACATTTATTTCATTGTTTAATGCTGAAAGTGTTTTGGTCTTTATTTAGATATTTGCTGGTAATATTTTTGTGACCAGAAAGATGCCTTAGGACCTTAACTCTTGTTTACATCAATGAATCTAAAGATACAATTAGTTTCACTATATGTCATTTTATTTAATGTCAATAGTTTCCAAAAGCCTACCAATGACATTAAGGACTTCATACAAATGGGTAGCTAAGACAGCTATCGCAGAATAATGACTCAAAGTAGAAGACTCTAAATAAAAAATTAAAATTAAAAAAGTATCAAGAGGAGCAAAAATTGCCGGGCTCGGTGGCTCAGCCTGTAATCCCGCGCCTTTGGGAGGCTGAGGTGAGTGGATTGCCCGAGCCCGCGGGTTCGAGACCCGCCTGGGCAAGCGAGACCTCGTCTCTACAATAAATCAAAAAAATTAGCCAGGCGTGGTAGCGCGCGCCTGTAGTTCCAGCTACTGGGAAGGCTGAGGCGGAAGGATCGCTGGAGCCCAGCAGGTCGTGGCTGCGGTGGCCGGGAGCGGCCACTGCACTCCAGTCTGGGCAAAAGAGTGAGACTCCAACTCAAAAAAAAAAAAGGAGCAAAAATAATACTGATTATTACTCTCAGATGTGTGTGTATATATATTCATACTATGTATATATGTGTATATTTATATATGTATATTATGTATGTATGTGTATATATATATGTATATATATATGCAGTATACAAGGGGGAACCCAAACAAACTGGAATTATTTTTTAGAGAGTGGGTCTCTTGTAGTACAGACTCCCCCAACTAGGTAAGTGTTCTAGGTACCCATGAGCATCAATGTACCAGCTAACATCGTTGAGAGAGTTTTCATTCAGTGGATTTTTATTTTTAGAGGCTTTCAATGCAATCGTCCATTTCATGATGGATGATTTATAAGTGCACTTGTCCACATTGCACTGAATATTCAGAAGTTTTTGACAAAAAATGGCATGACCCCCATGCCCCACACTCACTATTCACCCGATATTGCCCTCAGTGACATTTTTTGTTTCCCTGAATGAAAAAAGTTCCTCAAAGGGAAATGTAGTGTAGATGTGGAAGAGGTGAAACAAAAAAGGCAGAAGCACTAAAAGGCATCAAAATTGATGAGTTCAAAACCTGTTTTGAGCAGTGGAAAAAGCATCGTGATAGGTGTATTGCATCAAATGGAGAATACTTTGAAGGTGACTGAAGTTTAGACATATCAGAATAAATACGCAATTTTTTATACGTAAATTCTGTGTTTTTTGGGCCCCCAGATATATGTATGTGTACATTTTATTTTCATTAAGATAATTTAAATTGACTCTACCCATTCTCAAATATGAAAAGAAGGCAAAAATTATAAAAGCTCTAAAATGAAAAATTTTAAAAACATTTAAATTTAGATTTTAAAAAAATTCAATGTAGTATACTTAATATTTTTTCATGACACTTTTACAATTGGAGTAATTCCAGAGCAAGTACATTTGACCTGGAAAAATCTCATCTCTAGAAGAAAGCTGTCATCCACCTCACTTTAAATCACTCTGGTAATGTTGATAAATAACAAATTTCTATCAAAGCATCATTGCAAGATTAAAAGTGAAAATCTTTGAAGAAGAAACTCTCTGAAGATGTTAGGCTAGTATGCTTATTTGGTGATATAAAAACTTAAAAGTTCTATCTAATAATAATATTCATAATAAAATAAAAAGCAAATTATATTCAGTATTTTTTTCCTTCTTATTGAATGAATTAACATTTAATTACTGAATATTTTCATTGTGCTGAGCTAAGCACTGTGTAAAGTTTACATACATACACACACAAACACACACGCAGGAACAGGATAAATTCATTGAAATTGTCTTGGTATAGTTTGGGATCTACATTTTTTTCTAATCTTAATGCCTAAAGTTACGAGAGATGAGAGAGTGGTTATCATTTGAATTTGGCTACAGGTATCTTTCTAGTACCAGTAATAGACACATCAATTCACCTTTGGGTAGTCTACTGTAACTTTTTTAAAAAATTAATTACAAGGCATCAGCCTATTGTTAAAATTTAATCACATATTTTTGGACTGGTTTGTCTGCGCTATTTGTGTAAAATTGAGAAAGTCTATTTGGTTTGATTTTCCAGGGTATGATTTACATTTTTCTTAGTCTTGTAGAAATAAAGATGATACTCTGCAGAAATACTGTCATTTGCTTTGAGGGATAAGAATGTGTGTGTTGTTTTGCTACTGGTGTTTGAATGATATGAGTTACTAGTTAGAGTAGTGAAGATGAGGAAGATGAGGTTTTTGGCTTTAGCACTGATTCAGGGCCTGAATAGCAAAGTATAGCTTGGAATGTTGGAATGTTAATAAGAGATCTGTTTTCGGGCAATCCCTTTGGGTCCGACTGCGACTGCGGGAGTTTTTCTGTCCTCTCAACAAATTCTGCATTTAAAAAAATAGTCTGTTTTTCTGTGCAGAAATTAGCAACATTCTGGCAGCATGAGTCCTTTTTAGATAGTCACTAGGATATCATCAAGGGACCTTCAAGAGTGGCTGTATAGGGAGTCCTCTGGGTAAGTTCAAGAAGAATTGGAAGCATAGGGCAGGGGAGAACATACTAGATGCATCTGAAGCCTTAAAAATGTGGTTTCACTTTGTGAGCAAACAAAAAGAACATTAATCAATGAGTAATTAGGTAAACAACATTTTCATAGGAAAAGAGGTGAGATTGATTTTTTAAATTTGAAAGCAAAATTAATCTCTAAATTTTTAAAGTAATTTTATACCACCCTTTTCTTTACCAACTTTCCCTGGCTTTCTTGTTCCTCTAACATGCCATATTTATTGATGCTTCAATACTTTTATTTTTATTGCCTCTCATTCAATTTCCTAGGGATATTCTTTCCCTAGACCTTTGCATTGCTTTTTTTTTTTTTTTTTTATTCCATCATTTATGTCTCTATCTATATGTTACTTTCTAGGAGAGATTTCCCAAGACAACCCTAACTTGAATATCTCTATCTACTCGTAGTACTCTCTTTCTTAGTACCTTAGTTATTTTCCTTCAAATCTCTTATTACTACTTGTCAATATATTATTTCTTATAGATTTATCTACTTATTTACTTCCAGTTTTATTCTACCACTGGAATGTAAACAGCACAATGGTGGAGTCTTACCAGTCCTGACACACAGTACCTGTTCAAAATGTGTTTAAAGAAATGAAGAAAATGACTTGCAATTCACTAATTACCTTTTTTGTTTGTCTAATCAACTGTTCAACTTGTTCACTGGATTGACTTTATTTCATTTTTATTTCTCACTTATAGAGTTTATAGTTGATTCCTTTTAAATGATTCTCTTTTTACATGGTGTCCTGTTCTGGTGTTTTAGTTTGCATTCCATTTTTTTTTAACTATTTGCATATTTTAGTCATCATATATTTAAAAATATATTTTGTTTTATTTAATTTGTTAAATCTTCTTAGCATATGCAGTTCTCCTCATTTGCTCATTTAATTTGTTGATGCTTGCTTGCATGATATTTACATATTTGTCATAAGCACATTTTCAGGAGCTTGGTTTTTTTGTGGAAAACTGAATACCAAGTTGTCAAAGCATTTTTGTGTTAAAATAGAGATGGGCTTCTGTTTGCATTCACTCAGTGTTGCCAGTTCCCATGTTTTATTATGTTGATTATTAGATTAATGAACCCTGCACCTTTTGGAATCATGAAAATTTGAATTTCACACTAACAAGCAGTTTTGAATTCTCACAGACTCTAATTGAGGCTGTTGTTTTCCTCTATTCAGAGCACAGTATTTGGCTGATGGCAAACTCTATTGCTGGGTCACCTGCGGGGATGATGATTCCCAAGCTCAGGTGCAGACCTTGAACCCCTTTTAGTAATAGTGTCTAGTTCCTTTTGAACACCATCTCTTAAGTCTGAAATGAATTTCCTGTGGGAAGATGGAACACGGATTGGCAGTTGAGGGAAACTGCTAGGGGAGGGAGGAACATACCTCATCAACAAGAGTACCTGCATGATCAATGTTTATATACCTAACCCTGAATTGTACCCCACATCTCCATAATGAATAAAATAAAATAAATAGAAACAAAAAAAGAAAAAAGAAATTGTCTCCATTTGGAAAGAACGAGGGAACACTTAGACGTCAGCTTCCACTCACTGCACTGATGTTGGGTTTCTTCCTCATCTGTCACATTTGTGGGTTTATTTTCTTCATTCTAAGCTTACCAATGGACCCCAGAACTATTTTATTATATGTAAGGCAATGCTAGTATGTGTTTGTAATTTAAGTGTGGTATGGAAACCAAAGTCTTTAGATCAATTTTCTAAAATGCAATGTAAAATGGGAAGATAAAGAAGTACATGAATGTTAAGGCAGAAAGGAGGAAGCTGCAAGGATGAGAATGCAGAGAAACCTGAAGTCAAGGCAGCATGTATTCTTTCTGGGAAAGTCTCATATGGAAACTGAACCGGAAGTGCATAGTCTGGAATGCTTGATTGACTGTGGGGCATAAGTCACAATAATTAGAAATGCACACAAAGAGTGTCAGGATGGTCTAGTAGTCTAAGGTGCCAGTGTTGAGCTCTCATTTTCCTGGGTTGGACTTTCTGGTTTTCATAAATGGATTCAAAATGCACACAAAGGGCTGGGACAGAAGACTGCCTGTGTCCTGATACTCAAGCCCTTGTTTGCAAAAGTGATATAACAGGAACAACATGGGACCTAGACTAAAGACCTATTTTGATTTGTTTTGTTTTAACAACACAGCGATAGCTCGGGGTCCTTTTTGGATGCAAGGCTAAACTATGTAGCTATTAAGAGAATGCAAATATTGAAATGAGTCTTCACTTTGGTATTCGTAGCTTATATTCATTCTCCTCATTCATGAAGAGACGTGTTATAAAACTGAACATATAAAACTGCAGAAGAGATTCAGTCATCATTTATCATAATCAACTTAGTGTTTTGTTCATAGATATGAATTAACAACCAAGAATTCTGAGACAGTTAGAAACACTGTCTCAAAAGAGAAAAATCTATATAGTTTTTTTAAAACTTAGTGTCAAGAGGAAACAAATATAATACCAATTATTATCCTCAAATATATTTTTATTAAGACATTTTAGTTTTCAGTATGCTTAATTGTGAAGTGAAAGATAGGAATAAAAATGGAAAATTTGAAAATAGAGGTGAATGAAGACATAATCAATATAGAAAAGTTGAAAAAGAGAATGAAAGTGCGAGATTCAAACAAAAATGTGGGGAATTGATTTCCCTTTTGCAGGATGGATTGTAACTGCATTCATTGTGATGAAGAAGAATCAAGGCAAGGGCCTAAATAATTAGACTTGGTAGTAAGTAAAATAAGCACTTGAGAAAGCAAAGTTTAACTATTTTACATAATATATCCTACCCTCCAGTTGAAGAAGAAAGTTAATTTTCTATCAAAATAAGTTACGTAGATGGTAGTGTTCTATTATCTTGAAGGACAGGGGAAAAGTTAATCAATAACCACTGACGAAAATAATAAGCAGTTTCTTAGGTAAATTTGAGTAACATGAAGTTCTAGTAACACTGTTTACATAATTTTATGGATTTCCTTCTGGGACAATAGCAATCTGATTTTAAAAGTATAGAAGTTAAACAGATTAATCCGTGGTTGAGCCTTCACTATATGTATGTGTCTATATGTGCGTGTGTGTACGTCCATGTATGTATGTACAGTTGTACAGGCAGGACAATTAGGTAAACATGTTGAGACTATCAGCAAAAAATTAGTTGAAACCATTGTCTATGGTACTTAGACAAATAGAAAATTAAGAAAAAGAAGGAGGCTCTTGCTAGTAGAAGGAAGTGACAGAAATGACATTCTGTCGTAATATTCTTTTTTTTTTAAGTTGGTATCTCACGTCATCCAGGCTGGAGTGCAGTGGCACACTCACAGCCAACCGAGCGTCAAATTGCTGGGCTCCAGTAATCCTTCTGCCTCAGCCTTCCAAGTAGCCAGAACTACCGGCGCGAGCTACCGTGCCTGGCTAATTTTTGATTTATTGTAAAGACAAGGTCTCACCAAGTTGCCCGGGCTGGTCTCAGACCTGCAGGTTCAGGCAATCCACTTGCCTCAGCCTCTCAAAGTGCTGGGATTGCAGGCTGAGCCACCAAGCCTGGCCAATATTCTTAAAGATCTGTTGTAGAGACAATAAAAAGATAAGTGAAAAATGTAGAGGTCATAAAAGTACAGTAGACATAATAAGGTTTTGGAGGTAAAGATGTTTCAGGTGATGTCAAGTTTCAATATTCAAGATAGTAAGAATCTAGAATGGAAAGCAGATTAAAATCTTTAGCAGTAAGGAGGTTAAGGAGACAAAAGACGATCTTGTTGGGTTCTAATGAAGTTGCTTATAACTCAAAAAGTAGATGCTGGAGAGTATGCAGGGAAAAGGGAACACTTCTACACTGTGAGTGGGAGTGTAAACTAGTATAATCTTTGTGGAAAACAGTGTGGCAATTCCTAAAAGATCTAAAAGTTGACTTCCCATATGACCCAGCAATCCCCCTTATGGGGATATACCCGGAGGAACTCAAATCATTCTTCAAAAATATACCTGCACTCACTTTTTTTTCAGCACTATTCACAATAGCAAAAACATGGAACCAACCATGCTGCCCATCAAAAGTAGACTGGATTAAAAAAATGCAGTGCATATACACCATGAACTATTATGTCGTCTAAAGGAAGCCAAAATTATGAACTTTGCAGCAACTTGAGTAGATTTAGAATCTTTAATAGTGAATGATCTATCACAGAAACAAAGACCTGAGTACCACATGTTCTTACTCATAAGCAGATCCTGAAGAATTATCATAATACTATAAGAAAGGGATTGGCAGTAGTGGGAAACTGCCAGGGAAGGAAGCCAGGGGAACTGGGGTGGTGGTCACACTTCATCAATTAGGGTATCTAATCAAACCAGATGACATGGGGACCAAAGTGAGGCCCAAACTTTACCTGTACAGTGACCATTTGTATACCTAACATCGTTTGTATACCCCACATCTTTAAATACAAAAACAAAAAATTATTAAACTTTTACATTAGAGGAGTTTTATTTTTAACCTAAAAAAACAGTTGTTTATGATCAGAATGGAAGAAAGTATAGTGAATGAGAATGCATTGTCCTCAAATAATTGAGTAATTAGTCAGAAGTTTATAATATAAAATAAAGGGTAATATGGAATGGTAACACAAGCAAGATTTCTATATGAAGATAAAACAAGAAGATTCTTCATACAAGAAGTTTCTTTAGGCAGAAATACACAAGCGTGGGGTTTTGGTTATTAAAGAGCAATTTTATGGGACTTCTGGCAAGACGGCAACAGGGTAGTTTGGTCCCTGAGACCCTCCATGAAAGAGAACACCCATAAAGACTCTTGCTCTCCCCCGTGGGCTGTGGTGCTCATTGTTGCCAGCCAACTCTTCACATGCTGCTCGGGCTGCCACCTTCATCGCCACCTCCGCCACTGGCACCATGGCCCGCCCCTGCCTGAGGTGACCCATGGCTCTTGGACCTATGAAGCCCCACAAGCACCGCACTACTGAAACTGCCACCACTGCTGCCACTGCCACGCCCCACCTTTCACCAGGAGCCAGGCTCGTGGAGCTCCTCCCATGCACCACTTAAGTGGAAGCTGCTACCACCTCTACCATTGCCTGCTCCCTCCCACCCTGGGAGGCCTCCAACTTCCACCCAGTCCAGCCCAAGTAGCCCAGTGCTAAGCTGGCCTGCATTGCTCGGCAGTCTCAGGCTGCGGTGGAAAAAGAGATCAGCTGGAGCCATGACACCAGCTTCATCCACCTCGGCCCATTTCCCAGCTTAAGATCCAAGGTAACAAAATCAAAATTGGAGGGAGAAAAGCCCCTCCCTCATGCTAGATAGACACAGGCCAAATCTGAGTGGCAGATTTGGCAGGCAGCCCAAATCTGAACCACCCTCCACAGCCGGCCAGGGGCAACTGACCCTAACTGTGAACAACTCTACCAGTCTGCAATGACAGTTAGAAATCAGGACTGAAAGGACATTGGATTTAAAAGAAAAGTCTCAGAGTGTGCTTGGTTTCCTTGTTTTAATTTTTTTTTTAATTCTTTGTTTGTCTTACACATCTTTTTTCCCTTTTCTCTCTCTTCTTACTGTTACCATTAACGTTTTCATACTTGCTTTGGTTCTGTTAGTTTACTGACTTTATTCTATTCTATTTTATTTTTTTTCCCTTTAGACCTCAAGTTTGTATAGGCAAAAAGTACACCAATAAGGAGTTTGATTAGCTTGTATGTCTGTATGATTGTATGTTTCAGTTTGTTCATATGTTTGTTGGTTTGTTTGTTGTTGCTGTTTTTCTTCTTACTCACATCTGTCTTTGTGTCTCTTTTCATTTGTTAGTCTGTACGATTGTCTTTTTCCCTCTTACTCATCTCTCT
>CAUYQG010203191.1:0-35949 GCA_963574415.1 Tarsius wallacei | reverse complement strand
GCCGGGCTCGGTGGCTCAGCCTGTAATCCCGCGCCTTTGGGAGGCTGAGGTGAGTGGATTGCCTGAGCCCGCGGGTTCGAGACCCGCCTGGGCAAGCGAAACCTCATCTCTACAATAAATAAAAAAATCAGCCGGGCGTGGTAGCGCGCGCCTGTAGTTCCAGCTACTTGGAAGGCTGAGGCGGAAGGATCACCGGAGCCCAGCAGGTCGAGGCTGCGGTGGCCGGGAGCGGCCACTGCACTCCAGTCAGGGCGACAGAGTGAGACTCCAACTCAAAAAAAAAAAAAAATTGAAATAGAAAATATAAACAAATATCTACTTTTTTACTTGAGCTATTAACTTTTTGCAACTGTGAAACTATTGTCCTCAAAGCAATAAGGCAACTCTGGATAAAGCATAGCAAACCCAAACAGCATTCAACACAGAGATGGTATGCTAAACTTAGACCAGAAGAAGATAAATTTTGACAGAACAAGAACAAAGACAATATTCTTAAAAACAATCAGCTAGTTACAATTTTCACTATTCCCAGGAAATAGGAAAATCCACTTGTAACTTTACAATGCCTTAAGCTGAAGAAGTGGTCACAAATGAGGTTCCCATCATGACCCCATCATCCTGGATGATGCCCAGAAAAACTTGCAAGCAGGAGCAGAGGAAATTGGAAAGTAAGCATTCCACAAAGCTTATAAAAATATAGCTGGGAAATACATGCCCTCTAATGATTTTTGCCTATTTATTTTCTAATAATAAGATATTTCATGTTTACCCCTAAGTAAACTTCAGTTTTGACATCTGTAAAAGGGATAAAGTAGTAGAAACTTGATCATACAATTAAGGGTCTAGTTTAATAATTGTCCTGAACAAAAATATTCTTATTTGGACAATAAAATATATGGTAACTCCACAATTGTGAAAAAATAAAGCCGGGCTTGGTAGCTCAGCCTGTAATCCCGCGCTTTGGGAGGCTGAGGTGAGGGGATTGCCTGAACCCCGGGGTTCGAGACCCGCCTGGGCAACTTGGCGAGACCGCATCTCTACAATAAATAAAAAAAAATAGCCGGGCGTGGTAGCGTGTGCCTGTAGTTCCAGCTACTTGGAAGGCTGAGGCGGAAGGATCGCCGGAGCCCAGCAGGTCGAGGCTGCAGTGGCCGGGAAAGGCCAC
Organism: Tarsius wallacei; assembly: GCA_963574415.1. Classification (NCBI taxonomy): domain Eukaryota; kingdom Metazoa; phylum Chordata; class Mammalia; order Primates; family Tarsiidae; genus Tarsius; species Tarsius wallacei. Next base: position 34,784 of record CAUYQG010203191.1, on the reverse strand, counting down.
TGCACTCCAGTCTGGTGACAGAGTGAGACTCCAACTCAAAAAAAATAAAAAAATAAAAAATAAAAAATAAATTAAAAAAAACTTCCAAATGGCTTTGTTTAGAAATTTCCTCTTTTCATAGGAATTAAATGTGTATTGAATTTTTTCTATATTGAAATTCTGCCAAAATCCAAGCAAAAAGAACATTCCCTTATTTATATGTTCAATAAGTGTTTAAATGTTTACTAGGTCCTAATATGTGCACAACCTGAAGTATGAAATCACCAATCCACAAAAAGTTTGCAGACTAGTAGGTAGTTAGCCATTTGTCATTGTCATTTGGCAAGCAGAGTTTCCACAACTACTAAAAGAAGCAACAATTCTGGTAAATTTCACTCAAACTGTACTTTAACACTTTTGACTACACTCACAACAGCAATAATAGATAGAGTTATATAGCACTTGTCTTGAGGATAAATTGCTTCAATTATTTTATTCTGAGAAACAATGAGTCAGTCTGATGATATTAGGGCAGTTACGAAAAGCAACATAGTTTTCATTCTTTAGAGTATGTTACCGATCGTAGAGGTTTTCTCACACTGCAATTTTACTAATATCATCCTAAATTCTTAATGTTTTTCTGTTTGTTTTTAAAATAACTGGTCATTTTTGTGCTTTGTTTATGAAAGATGTGTCCTATAATGTGAGATAGAATTTCTCCTAAAAGGAAACTACATGTTTGCAGAAGGTAATTTTTAAAATAATGGTATTTTGAGTGGTTTATTGTTTTCTAACTTGCTCTGTGCCTAAAATTTTTTAATGAAGATTCTTATCTAAAATGTTTTCTACAATAATGCTGAACATCAATAGGGCCACAATAAATAAATGTCTGTATCTTTCTTTCATAAAAAGCATAAGGGTCAGTTTTGAAAAGTAGAAGATACATGATAAAGAGTTTTTCAATGATTTCTGTATAGTCCCAGATTAGAAAGTAATAGTGAATTGAAGCACTATAATATGTGGTGTAAATATTCATTCCTTTTGTTGTTGTTGTTTTTTGAGTTGGAGTCTCACTTCCTCACCAAGGCTGGAGTGCAGAGGCATAATCATGGCCACCCCAGCATTGACTTGCTAGACTTTGTTGATCCTTCCACCTTAGCCTTCCAAATAGCCAGAACTACAGGCGCATGCTCCCATGCCTGGCTAATTTTTATTTATTGTTGAGATGGGGGTCTCACCAAGTTGCCTGGATTGGTCTCAAACCCGTGGGCTCAGGTAATCCACTTGCCTCAGCCTCACAAAGTGCTGCGATTACAGGCTGAGCCACCAAGCCCAGCCAATATTCATTCCTTTTAATATTTACTCTTCTGACAAGTGAAATTGCCATTTTTTAGACCTCCAAAGCTTGCAGAAACGAATATTCAAAAGTAAATAAAATGAACAAATATACAATTTGACCACAAACAGATTCTTTAGTTAAGATTATCTATGTAAATTCCACTAATCATTTAAATTCAGTGTAGAGTCAATTTTTATATTTTCTACACTGACAAAAATGGCCTTAATATACTCCTTAGCATGATTACCTCAGGCATAGGAGTCTATATGACTATAATCCCCTGACTTCCATTATCTTATTTACTGAGAAAACTTGTAATTGTAAATTCTTTTTCTGCACCTTTGAAATGCAAATCATTTTTAAAAGCATCTGGCCAGTTTCTTTTGGGTTAGGACAATTAGCAAACACAGGTGGTCTGTAACATTCCCCACCACAATCCTTAACACGGAGCTCTTATTTTCAGAGGTTTTGAGTTCAAGTGAACTTCTAGCCTCTCTCTTCTATTGCAAATAATTTTGAATCAGCTCCTTTTTGTCCAGTTTTGCCATCCAGGTCTATGTACTTCACAAAGTTAGTATATACGTAACTGAAAGTACATATTATTCTTGTTTACCTGTTATGGTTTCATTAAGCTAATGGACCTGCTCCTAGCACTGTGACTAGCCCAAAATAGATCTTCAGACATGATTTTTTGAGAGGACAATTAAGTACTTCACGTAAGGGCCAGTTTTGTTATGTGATGATTAAGGTAAATCATGTCAAATAAAATTTTCAGGTGTGTTTAATTAGTAATACTATTTAGGGACTGTAATTAAGATATTTTTCATTAGATAGAAGACTGATTTTGCAATAAAGTTGTATTTTAATGCAAACTAGAAAGTGTTTAAAGAATCTGATTCATAACTCTAAACATTTTATACATTGAACTAAAAGGGAAAAGAAATCTCCATTTCTTGCTGCTTTTTTCTTATGATTTCTAGTCACTACAATTTTTATGCTTTCTCTGGTGTTGTATTTGCTTTCATCTGTGAATAGTTTAAGAGCCCCGTCCATTTCTCTCTCATAAGCACAGAATTTGAAAACAAATCGTTAGACCACTCCATCTCAAGTAGGTTGAAAACAAAGTACTTCTGTACGTTTATTCAATAGCCTTCCAGCTCAGAACCAAAAGGTAGATAGCAGTAGCTGCTTTGTAAAAATCTTCTATTTCAGAAGTCTCTTTGTGCTCAATTCATTGCTTTAGAAAAAAAAAAAAAACACTTAGCATAGTTCACGAATGGAGTCAGGATAAGGGGCTTACCTTAGAAAGACCAAAGTAAGTCATGGGATTCCTTTTCTTCCCATGAAATAAGACGTTTGCAATCCTCTTGAAAACAATTTTTATAAATATTCCTATTTCCTCATATTAATACCTCTCTACTTATATATTTATTTGCTTGTAATTTAACTAATGAATAAGTCTACGATTATTTTTGGTTCTGGACTTACTTTGATTGGGCTTAAATAGAGTTTTACCTCATGTTGAGAAAATAATTGACTGCAGAAATGAATTTGAAGCAAAAAAAGAAAATGCTTTTAGGTAAATATGTCCATTTGGTAAATGTTTTCTGATGGAAAATGAGAAGTCATTGAATATTTTCATTTAAAGTAAATATTCTGGTGAGAACTTACCACTTTTATTTGTTTAATTATACAGACCTTTAACCTTTGCTTTATGAGAATTGTGATTTTGAGATGTAGCAGGGAACCTCTTTTTAGAGCCCTGCAGACATCCAAGCATGGAAATAAAGAAAAATCCTTAGCTCCTTCATGGGAATTCTAGGCACCTAGCTAGCCCCAGAAGCAAATAAGTAACTTATTAAAGAAGAAGTTAATTGTGGCCTAGAACAACAGCCAAACAAGTTAGTTTTCCAGTGATGTTTACTTTTCCTATAGAAGCTAAAGATAACATCTTTATATATGTCTCTGAGTTGTATTTCAGAAAATTACTAAGTATAGACCTTAGATAAGGGGGAATTGAAGACTGAAATTTGACCAATGTCTGAGGGCGTGAAAGAAAGACACACTACCACACCATTTACTTTTTTTTTTCTGCTAGTCCCAAATTTTTCTTCCTGAACCAATTGCAAATTAGAAATCAGACAACCTACAATAATTTGTTTCAAGAAAATTTCATCCATGAAAATAGAGAAAAATACACCAAATCTAGACAATCAATACTAGCGTGTTCTAACCCTGAGATTCCATTACAATTGACCTCAATTACTTTTCCACATATGAACTTAGCTGGCGTTGCAGATAAGCCTCGTATGCTTACAGCTAGAAGACTTGACTGATATTTTTGTTTGGAATTTTTTTGTTGAGGATCTTTAAAGTAAACATGAGTAGTGGAAGGTCTTTGATAGCTGATCAGTATTACACAGCACTCACTTATGAATCATTCAAAGTATTTTGCAATTAGAACTTTAGGCAAAAAGACACAAATATTCACATAAAAGTTTTGGTAGTTCAAATAAAGAAGATTCCAAGCTAAGTCTTAGACTGTTTCTTCCTAATTAGATTATCCTAAAGGTAACAGAATAAAGAAGGACTTGTATTTAACTCCAACATATTTACATTCTAATTAGTTCTGTTAACATCTAGGATCTACAAAGAACTCAAGCGTGAAGAAAAGAAGGAAAACAGCCCTATTTAAAAGTAGGAAAAGATATGAATAGACACTTCTCAAAAGAGAAAACAAGATCATCCAATAGATACATGAAAAAAATGCTCAGCCTCACTAATGATCAAAGAAATGTAAATTAAAACCACACTAAGATACCACCTAACTCCAGTCAGGATGGCCATTATTAATAACAAAAAACAACAGATGCTAGAGAGGGTTCAGAGGAAAAGGAAATCCTTCTATACTGTTGGTGGAAGTTTAAACTAGTACAAACCCTGTGGAAAAAAATGTGTTGATTCCTAAAAGATCTAAAAATCGACCTTCCATATGATCCAGCAATTCCCATTCTGGGAATATACCTAAAGGAACACAAATCACTCTATAAAAAAGACACCTGTACACGTATGTTTATTGCAACATTATTCACAACACCAAAAAGCATGGAACCAACCATGCTGCCCATCAAAAGTGAACTGGATTAAAAAAAAATGTGCTACATATACATGATGGAATGTTAGGAAGCCATAAATGACAAAATTATAAACTTCACAGCTACTTGGATGAATCTAGAGTCTATAATATTCAGGGATCTATCACAGAAAAAAATGAACTCAGTACAACATGTGGTTTTAATGTTAAAACAAGTGGTTTTAATGTTAGAATGTTCAAATGTTTGAAAATATATCTTTTCTTTTTATGATCTTTAAAGGTAAGCTAGAATATCATAGATTATTCTAGGTCCAAATGATCTCACTCATAAGTGGATCCTGAACAATTACCATAATATTACAAGAAAGGGATTAGCAGTAATAAGAAACTGTCAGGGGAGGAGGAACTCACTTCATCAATAAGGGTACCTGAGCTCAAACCAGATGAAGTGGGAGATGAAAGTCAGGCCCAAACTTCACCAGGTAAAGCAGGGACCAAAAAGAGGTTCCAACTTTATCTGTACAATGACCATTTGTATACCTAACTCTGAATTGTATACCTTACCTTTAAAGTCAAAATTTAAAAGAAAGGTATTAACTTTTACTTTATGTGATACTATGTGTATCAACATGAAGAGTCAATATATTTTAGTATTTCTTTTACTTTTTTCTTTTTTTTAGAGTTGGAGTCTCACTCTGTTGCCCAGGCTGGAGTGCAGTGGCACACTCATGGCCACCCCAGTGTCTACCTACTGGACTCAGGCATCCTTCTGCCTCAACCTTCCAAGCAGCTGAAACTACAGGCACGTGCTACCATGCCTGGCTAATTTTTCATTTATTGTAGAGACGAGGTCTGGGCAAGTTTCCCAGGCTGGTCTCGAACCCTCGGGCTCAGGCAATCCACTCGGCCTCCCAAAGTGCTGGAATTACAGGCTGAGTCACCGAGTCCGGACTATTTTATTATTTCAAATAGCATTGCTTTTTACTAGTAATGGTTTCAGCAACAGAATAGCACATACGTATTGTATTTAACTTTTTGAACCTGATTTCATAGAAATACAAACATGAATCATACCATCGCTTTCATGTAGGTTGTAATCTGTCACTTTGACTTACCCTGTCAATAACAAGATAATTAAGTACTCATTATTATAGAAACACTAGGTTTTTTTTACATTAAAAAAATTATTTTAAAGATGTAGGGTACAATTCAGGGTTAGATATACAAATGATCATTGTACAGATAAAGTTTGAACCTCTCTTTGGTCCCTGCTTCACCTGGTTTGAGGTGAGGCACCCTTATTAATGAAGTGCCCCTCTCATCCCCTCCTGGCAGTTTCTCACTACTGCCAATTCCTTTCTTATATTATTAATATAACTGTTCAGGGTCTGGAACATGTGGTACTCAGTTCTTTGTTTCTGTGATAGGTCATTGACCGTTATGAACTCTAAGTCCATCCAAGTTGCTGCAAAAAAATGTGGTACATATACACAATGGAATATTACACAGCTATAAAGAAGAATAAAATTATGAACTTCATAGAAACATTTATAATTAGTATTAATGCTTTCCTGAGTATCAGTGAAGGCCCATGACATGTTTTAAAATTCTTTTCAAACAATGGCTAAACATGTTCCTTTTTATGTTTTTCAGTTAATTTACTTGAACAGCAAGTTTTAACTACTGGTACCCAGCAAAAACATTTCTAAAAATTATGACACACTTAAATTATCTCTTTGGACCTACAATAATCTGTGATATTCTAATTTACCTTGAAAGATCATCAAAAGAAAATACATATTTTCAGACATTCTAATATTTTAACATTAAAACCGCATATAATTTATATGTTTTTTTTTTAATCTGATCAGCTGGTGAGCTGGGTCTCCTAAGAGTGTTGCAGTTCTTGGAGCTGTGCTGCCAGCAAGGTTCCATGCAGTCCTCCAGATGAGGAACTGCAACAACACAGACAACACCTGAGAACTTGGTGATGCCAGTGTCTGTGGGGGTCCCCTGAGAGTGTTGCTGCTCTGGGCCATCAAGCCTGGCCGAGGAGTGTCAGCCTTTTATTTCCCAAATGGCAGGGCACCCAAAGAGGATTTCTGATCTGGGGCAGCATAGCCAGGTCCTTCCTTTCATAGTCCCAGGATCAAGCTGATTGGCTAGCATTAGCTGTCAGCTGATTAGTTGACACTAGCTGTGCTGATTGGTAAGTAGTAAACACCAATCAGCTAGAGGTATAGCCTGTCAGTGAGTCAATTGGTTGGCACTTAGCACCAGTCAGCTGAAGGTATTGTGATGTGTTTTTCAATTCCAGGGAGCTTGTTACCAAAGCAGGAATTTGGGCTCCAGTCTAGAGGCTTGCAGAAGTTTGTTACTTTGGTACCTGGACCTGCCCTTTCTGCCTGCCTGTTTGTTTTCTAACTACCACCTCTCTCATAATCAGCTGTCAACACAAATTGAATTACTACAAAAATGTTTAATTTTTAATCTATAAGATATCTCTTTATAAATTCACTTGACAAATGCTTATTGAGCTACTTCTATCTGTCCCATATTATATCTCAACTGAGTTAATATTTAGTAGAAGATGCAGTCACAAGAAAAAAAAGTGAGTGAAGATTAAAATAGTTGAGTGATAGCTAGAGACAGAAAAAGGGTTAAATGGATTTGACGTTTTTTGTTGTTTAGGATGAGATGAACAAGAAAGAATTAGAACAAATAGAACATGTGCCCAATTCGATATTTAGGTAACTTTGATCTCATCAACTGCTGCATAATTGAACAGAGAATAAATATTATATAATTTTCACTATATCATTTTAAAAAGTGAGATCACAGGGCTCATATTATCCCTCTCTTCCTTTGCATGTATCAATGCAAAATTTTTAAGTAATTTAGATCATCACTATATGACAGTGTAATTCCTATTATATTTTCAATTATGATTTATTGTTAAGTCCATCAATAGGAAATTGGGATTGGTGTGATAGAAAATTCAGACTATTTAAAGGTAGATTTTCTGTGTTGAAATCTGTTAACATTTTCTAGCTATACAATTTGAAGCAAGTCATTTTCCTCCCTAGTATTGCTTCTTAAAATGGATAATGGTATATATGCCTACTTTAATGACATAATGTATTTGTAATCATTTTGTAAAGTGTAGAGTAATAAAAAGAATTTATCTATAGTATTGCCAAATTTAAATTAAAAATTTGACTTGGGTACCCTTTCCCAAATAAATATAAAAATAAACATTTTGAGATTGTGTAAAATTTCATGGAGAAGCCTGTGGAGAAAAAAAATTTAAGAAAGAATGAGTTCTACAGAAGGTGAAGATCTACTCAGTTTTAGACTCCCTCCCTCCAACCCACACACTGGGACGTGCTCCGACATGCTTATAAAGGAGAAAGAAAAAAGCTTATTTTCAAATACTTAAGAACATTGGCAAGGTATATGAGATGTATTGGAAATAAAAATCCTGCATAAAGACTTTAAGATGAAAATGTCTCTATTTTAAGTAGTTAAAAATGTCAGGACATGTGAAGGACAAGAATAGACTGAATAGATTAGCATGTTAACAACTTTGTGGAGTAAGAAAGAGTGTTTGAAATTTATTGATTGGTGACACATACCAGAAGAAAAAGTATTGAAAGGGCCCAATAGGCCAAAAATGTTGAAATATTCAAGTTTAATGTACTTTGCAACTCATATGATACATTGTGTAATGCACAGAAAGCAAAGAATGTCATAACTGAGATCAAAGTGAATTATGTTTATTCTAATTTAGTCCTTTATACAGTGTTTTAGTATAACAAATTGAGAGCCAAAACAGGCATTGGGCAATGTTTTAATGGACAGTTGAATTCACAGAACTTGTTACCTTTTTGGAAGTTTTGGCTGTAGTTCTTACAGAAATTAGAAAATCTAAGTTGTCTTGAAAGAAACCAGACAACTTTTTTTATGTCAGACAAAATTAGTTACTGGTCTAGAGAAATAACTGTTCATGGACACAGAATTTAAGCTTAGTACTTTTATTTCTTAGTAACTATTTCTGTAAAATAATTTAAGCTACTTTAGTAGGGTGTATGATATGAAATTAGGTTTATGGTGTTTATATGAGTAGATCCACATAGTTTATGGAGTTGCGCTATGAACTATAAATTGTGAACCAAGGGCAAAATTGGGAAATTCTAAATAAGCCAGAATTAGAATTAAGGATATTGTGAGCAGGAAATCCATGACAACATAATATTTTAGATAAATATTCATGAGTTATCAAATGGGAAAAAACTCAACTTTTAATTTAATGCCAGAAAATAAGTATTGTTGGTTTGTATTGCTTTTGCCTAGCCAGTTCATAAACGCCTAAATGTCATTGCTATGAGAGTCAGTTTGCCAGAAATTTGCACTTGCATCTCCATGCTTTGTCTCAAGTGACCCTAACCTCCCCAGTCACTACTGACTAGACAAGTGATGCTGGCATTCAGCAGCCTACGTTGGGTTTACAGATGTACTTAGGGGTTCATGTAAAAAGAAACATGGGCTTCAATGTAAGTTACACAGAAGTTTGGCTTGGGTAGCTGGTGACTACTCTTGAAGTCATGATCTTTATTTTTTATTCATTTATATTTTTTAAGTGAATTTTTAAAGCTGTGGGGTGCAATTCAGGATTAGGTATACAAGTGATCATAGTCCAGGTAAAGTTTGGGCCTCCCTTTGTTCCCCACTTTGCCTGGTTTGAGATCAGTTACCCTTTATGATGTTGTGTACCCTCCTCCACCCACCCCAACAGTATCCTGCTACTGACAATCTCTTTCTTATAGTACTATGATAAATGTTCAGTGTCTGTTTATGAGTGAGAACATGTGATATTCTGTTCTTTGTTTCTGTGATAGATCACTGAGTATGATAGAATCTAAATCCATCCAAGTTGCTGCGAAGTCCATGTGTTTGCCCTTCTTTATGGCTGTGTAATATTCCATTGTGTACATGTATCACATTTTTTTTAATCCAATCCAGTTTTGATGGGCAGCATGGTTGGTTCCATGTTTTTGCTATTGTAAACAGTGCTGCAATAAACATGCATGTGCAGCTATCTTTTTTGTAGAATGATTTGAGTTCCTCTGGATATATTCCCAGTAGGCGGGTTGTTGGGTCGTATGGAAGGTCAATGTCTAGCTCTTAGAAATCGCCTCACTGTTTTCCAGAGGTTGCAGTAGTTTGCATTCCCACCAGCAGTGTAGAAGCATGGGAACTTATCAAACTGAAAAGCTTCTGTGAAGCAAAAGAAACCTTCAATAAGTCATGTTCTTTACCTCCGCCTTTTATGGAAAAGAGAAATAACCAAACAAAATGAAAACTACCAAGTAATAAATCTTCAACCACCTAAGACTGATGAGACTGTGAATATTGTCATACGGCGTGACAACAATTCTTTAGACAAAACAAGTAAAAGCAGTTCAGCTTTAATTTTTAACTCTAAAGCTTTGTGTAATGTTCCACAATGTTTCCTTTAATATGATAATGCCCCACATCATTAAGAATTCAAACAACAAATGAGAAGGTTTATAAAAAAGAAAAGAAGAATAACAATTTAAGTATAATTGTTCCCTATTTAAAAGAGATTCAAGAAAATCATCTTTGAATAAATATTTGACTATTTAATTGTGCATTTCCCTAATCCTTGTTTTGTTTGGAATAAAGCTTACATTTGATAAATCTCTAATTGCTAAATATATTGAGCAAAAATGATTGAGGAAGGGTTTCAGAATTTCATTTATTGTTTATTACAATTCGGTGCTTTGAACTCAAAAATATTAACAATCTTTATTTTTGCTTGTTAACCATACCAGAGGACCTACACATCTTTTCTAAATCAGTATATTAAAAGAAAGAAAAAAAATACTGCACTTTAGAATTGGTTGATAGTCCTTGAAATATTATGGACAAAAATACATATACTATCACTTATTGATGTGTAGGTATCAGAGAACTCATACATATTAGTATTTTGCTTCTCCCAGTGTTTAAGATTTTCATGCTTAGAATTATATTAAAATACATACTTTGCTTTCAACTTATGACCTGAAACATCTACATATTTGTTGTCAGACATTTGTCTAAAGTTGCCCATTTTTTTTTATGAGCTCATACACTTAATTATAACGATAATTTTCATCACTTTGGTATGAACACCCTTCTCTGATATAGGTCACCTCAGGTTCAATGACTTTTCCTCCAGTAGTACTGTTCTTTCCTGTTTATTGCTGGTGCATGCACATGCCTCTCAATCCAATTTTCTCCTCACGTTGTCCCAAGATCTTCAACTTGTCCATCCTGAGATTTAATATTTTATTCATTTTGGTATCATACTTTATCAACCACTTCCTCACTTCTCACCCATGCAGTTTCTGGATAAATGTGAATAAAATAGTAAAACTTAGTTACTGAGTACTTAATGTTTGGTTAGTTTATTTTATTTGCTCATTTTTTGGCAGTGTGTGAGAGAATTTATCACATATTGTGGTTATGAGCTTTGTCATTTTAAATATTTGTGATTGAGATCTGCCTCTACTTATTTGCTGTGTGATATTAGAAAATTTACTTAATCTCTGTAAACTTCTGTCACCTCTGATGTAACAATGGTAGTGAAATCTGAATGTATTTTTTAAAGTCATTGTGAGAATTCAGTAAGATGATAGATGTAGAAATTTAACATATAAGTGGGAAAAGGTAAGAGTTTCAAAATGAAAATAATGACTATATACAATTATAATGCTCTTGCCATGGTAATGCTAAAATATGGTATACTTCTATGAACACTAGTTTAATACTTTATTGCTTCAGTCTGGATATGCTAAGCTATGTTGCAGTAATAAATAACTTCAATACGTAATAAATAAGTTCAAATGATTAAAAACCATGATTTATTTTTCAAAAATGCTACATGTCCATTTCAGACTAGATACAGATCTCTGCTCTGTGTTGCCATGTTCTCTCGCTGGACCTGATGTGGACACAACAACCACTATCTAGAGAACGTGCACATCACCACTCCAAAAGTAATAAACAGTACACATTGTATGCACACTGACAATTAAAATTTCCTGTTTAAAACTGGCATGCCTCACATCTCACATTTTGTTGACTGCAAGTTACATAATCACATTTAAACGTGGCAGGGAAGTTCCATCCTACCATTCATCTAAAAAGAGGGAGAAAATAAAATTTTTGATGGATAGCTTTAATAACTACATAGTGCTCATGTTTCATTTCTCCCAGTTAGTACATTAAGAAATAAGTTACAAAAAACAAAAACAAAAAAACCTTATGATTTATAAAGCAAGGTCACAAAGGGCACTTTTTTCAGAGATAAAAACCTCTTTCAATTAGCTTTACTTTGAGACACTACTGGAACAAAACTATTCATGCTGAACAGGGAGATAGATATCTGATTCCTGAAGCCCTGTGGAACCAGACCTTCCTGAAGATAGGAGGAAAGTCTTGTTATAGCTCACAGTTTTATTTAAGGATCTTCTTAGTTGTGACTATATATCAAAGTCATTTTTGGAGTTTTGCTTTATTTCATTTTGTGTTTGGCATACACATTGCTAAGCTTCACAGAAGAATTAATGAAACAAGAATATCAAACAGGGATCATACTTTATTGTCAAAAAGTAAAGATTCTACCTTATTCAAAGGTAGAAATAAACTTACTTTATTTGATTTTTAATTTATTTCTAGTGAGATACTTAGACACATACAAAGACATATAAGAGTAAAAATATGTAGAGGAATTTTCCCAAATTACCAGTGCATATCATATTTACACACAAGTATATGCATATATCCACTCTCACATACATATAACTATATATATAGATATGTAAAATAAAATCTAATATAAATATGTATATATTCTTTAGATATTTATAATGTATTTTATTTATACTTAGTCATACCTTGGGGAACAAGATGAAGAAATAGGACTAAAATATTTTATATTTCTTTTTTATATTGGAAAATATAGTTTATTTAGAAAGTAAATGAGAGAGAGAGAGAGAGAGAGTGAGTGAGAGAGAGAGAGAGAGAGATCCATCTCCCCAAGGAAGAGGAGGAAGTCAAAGCTAGGAAACATGGTAGCTTGGCAGATAGACTGGTGGGTCCTCTGGTAACAATATAGCAAACTCCCAGCAAGCCTCTCAGACTCAGCACTGGTAAACAAGCTCCCTGCAAAGCTCTCAAGTTAGAGCTTAAGTACTCACTGCTGGGATTGAAAAGCAACCTATCAGCTCACAGCTAATGCTAGCCAATCAGCTTGGACTTAGGGCTATATAAATACCAGGTTTTTGGTCCCAAACTAGCAGCCCCTTCGGGTTCTCTCCCACTGTGGGAACTTTTCTGTCCTCTCAATAAATCCTGCTTTCTCACTTTTGGGCAGTCCGTGTCCCTCATTCTTCCTGGGCATGAGACAAGAACCTTGACCCTGAAGAACTGCAACCTGAAGAACTGAAGAAGATCCTCGGAGCAGAAGAACCATGCACTCCAAAGGCTGGCTTACCAACCGACAGAGTCAGCTGAACCAGGAAAGCTGCTGGAAGAAGCCAAGACTGCAAAGCTGAGATATCCTGGGGGTTAAGCTTGCCAACACACCGAATCAGCAACACTCTCATGGCTTGGCTTGCCAGCCCATTAGATCCAACACTTCCAGGGCTAGGTTTACCAGCCCCTCCAGACGACCCTCTCTGGGGCTTGGCTGGCTGACCCCTTGAGCTGACACTCTAGAAGCCCAGGCTGACCTGAAAAATCCGCATTGAAAGCAACGGCCAATGTTACATATTTCTTAATCACATCTTAGCAGCATCTTGGAAGCACATAGCACATGCCAATTGAGTGCATTTTCATAATGAGTTTTTCACTGGTTTATCTATTTACATGTTTAAGATAAGTCAATCATGATCGAGGAATGTCACCCAGCTGTTATAATCTTGTAGTATGATAATATAATGTTAATTTTTTTTTAGACTTGACCTTTCAAGCATTTTTGTTTAAGTTTAAACATCGCAAATTATTTGATCCAAGTGCTACGCATAGCTGGTTACTCTTAGTGGATTAGGCAAAGATATATTCAGGTAGATAAAGATCAGGACTGGTAACAGGTAAAAGAAAGACTATATGCTGATAGCAGTAGAAACAAATGGTAGCCAAAGCTGCATTCAGAATAAAATATTAGTTGAGATTTATAAATTAGCCTCAAAAATCAGGGACTCTTGTAAGTACCATATGTAGTTCCAGTCAGAAGTAACTGTTTAAACATCCCTTAGAAGAGAAATAGTAAGTTCCTAACACTGTATGTAAAGTCCTAAGAGGCATATCAGAATCAATAAATATAAGTTCTAATTGTTATTAAGAGTAATACATATAACCTATACCAGGAGCCCTTTGCTTAAGAATCAAATTACAAAGAACGGCAATGCCTTTTATTATGAACACCCAATTAAAATGAAAGAAGACAATCTATGGATTTTTATTTATATCTTTAGATTTCTTCAAAATAATTCTGCAAGGTGTGCCATTTAAAAAATTAGACAAAGTCAATCTCAGAGATAGCTAACTTCTATGTAGTTTTCCAATGGTAAGTGGTGAGGCCCAGGTTTGTCTGTCATCAAAGACATGTTTCTTCCCTTCCTTGAAGCAACAGAGATATCAGTCCCACACTGCCTACTCTGAGTTATCTCTTGCATGTCCAAAACATGATACCGTTACTTGCTTTCAGTAAGTTGAATGTTTGCTGTGATGATGTAAAAACAATTTTTAAAGATATGTCTTCCCACTCCTCCATCTTATCCTTGTAAGACTGCCAACTTCTATTTAAGGCAGAATTAACTATGTAAGTCAATGATCCATTTCTGAAAAAATACTAGATATCTCAGTTTTAAAAGTCTGTTCCTTAAATGCCTACATTTCTAAAGAGGTAGTTTCTTAAACCATGAGTTTTGAAGAAAGGAGTAGAACACAGGCAAGGGAAAATAAGACAATGAGTCCTCCACTTATTTCACAGAAAATAATGTTGTTGCCTTTCACATACGAGGGTTCTCTGTTGATTTTTTTTTTCTTTTCTTTTCTTTTTTTAAGAGTTTGGCAAAAAAAAAAAAAAAAAAAGACACAAAGTCACTTAAATAATGTATTTCATCCTCATTAGGCCCAATGAGGTACATATTATCTTTGCATCAATTTTATAAAGTATGCTGTTGAAGCCCATAGAAATTAAATATTTTACTCCATGTCACACAAATGGACAGTAACAGAGATAGGATTCGAAAATCATACTTGAGAATCTATAATGTTAAATGTGGAAAACAGAATATTGTTTGTCATAATGTAAATACCCCATAAACTTTGTCTTGCTTTTTCTCAGCATTTGCTGTTGGATTGTTTGTCCTCAAATGACATACAAAGGATGTTTTCTACTTTGATAAGGAGTTGAAAGGTAAATACTATTTTAATTCAAACTTGGTAGAGTGAATGACTAAGAAAGATAGGTCTATCTCCTCTGACTACTGCACAATGGGATGAAAAGAAGACAGGTTATTTTAATAACTTATTATAAGATAAAGTTTGCTATTTAGGTATATGAACATATTTACTATTGAAAAATAGGAACCAAAATCAGAGAAAACCACAATGAACTTAATGAATTCTTAAGTATTGAATAAATTGATTTAAAAAAATAAAATGAGCTCATATATATATATACAGGGAAATCAGACTAAATATTTAAGTAACAATTGATTCATGCCTTGCAACATTTTTTGAGAAAATATAAAAATTTTAAGCTACTCAGTTCATTTTATGATGTTAGTGTACCTTGATTTCAATTATGTGTTAGTCTCTGTAGATTACATTACATTTAGGGATAATATAAAAAAAATTAAATGCAGGGGTTTATGCCACTAAGGTTTAACCATGCTATACATGTCCATTGAGGATTGGCTGGGGGTTAACTTACAAGGACAGTACATAAGACAAGTGTATCAAATGAAGTAGCTAACAAATACTTAGAAAAGAGGAAAGGTCATAGTTATACGGAGAAACATATTTATCTTAAAAAGAGCATAATGCCTATCAGAAGCATAATAGTATAATAATAATTATGTAAATTAATAATACATGTACAACAGCAATTCTCTTCATTACATCTGAGAGAAATAAAATAAAAGGAGACATTAAAACTTAGATTACATGTGACAGAGAGGGTAGTAAAAATAGGTGGAAAGGTTAGTGAAAATATTACATTTTCACGGATAGTTATTTTGAAACTAGCTTTGTTCAATAATGTATGGAAATGTTTCCTTATCAACTAAGACATGCATAATTTTATTTCAATTACTAAGTAATGTTAGTTTATTTAGATCGTAGTACATGTAACAGCACACAATTGATGAATATGCATTTCCTTTTTTTAGAGAAAACAACACCACAGCATACATTCTATTAACTATATATTCACATACATTTTGTTTCATTTTTAATTCATATATAATAATTGTGCATTTGTTTATCAGTTCTAAGAGTTTTTTGGTGGAGTCATTAGGTTTCTCTAAATATAGGATCATGTTGTCTGTGAACAAGAATGATTTGACTTAATTCTCTATTTAAGTTCTATGTGCCTCCTACAGTTCTCACAAATACCCAGTCCAAGGAGACGAGACTTCACTTTTTGCTGTAGATGTTCGTTTATAGAAAGACCATTGCTGCAAAATGGTTTTATTTTTCTTTTTGCAAAGG
This sequence comes from Tarsius wallacei, assembly GCA_963574415.1. Taxonomy (NCBI): domain Eukaryota; kingdom Metazoa; phylum Chordata; class Mammalia; order Primates; family Tarsiidae; genus Tarsius; species Tarsius wallacei. The sequence goes on along the minus strand of CAUYQG010203191.1, from coordinate 18,582 downwards.
AGAAGAAAACAGAGTAAAATTTAACACATTGTTCTTTGGACAATATAATAAATTAACACAAAATGTGGCATAATCATTAGTTTTTGAAGATCAAATTTGATTTTTTTTGTTTTTTTGTTTTTGAGTTGGAGTCTCACTCTGTCGCTCAGACTGGAGTGCAGTGGCCGTGCCCAGTCACTGCAGCCTTGACCTGCTGGGCTCAGGTGATCTTTCCCTCTCAGCCTTCCAAGTAGCTGGAACTACAGGCGTGTGCTACGACGCCCAGCTAATTTTTTTATTTATTGTAGAGATGAGGTCTCGCCACGTTGCCCAGGCGAGTCTCAAACCCGCGGGCTCAAGCAATCCACTCACCTCAGCCTCCCAAAGCATGGGATTACAGTCTGAGTCACCGAGCCCAGTGAAGATCAAATTTGTAAACAATGCACAATTAAGTAATAATTTTACTTTCAGTTTGACTTTTGTATCATCAATATATGAAGTCTTAAAAAAAAAACTAGATAAAGGTGATAGCAAAAAGACCATTCAGTATTTTCATATTATATATATAAATAACTTTTTGATGTTTCCTGCTGTATTACTCTTATTTGACATAAGACATTTTAAAGACTTTTTTGAAGGACATTTAAGGCAATGTATTTTCCTTAGTTTTCCAGAGCTCTTCACATTTTCACAAATGCTTCATGTCAGCTATTGAATTTTATCTTAATGTTTGCAAATTTCATTTTATTTTCTCTCCTTATTTAGATGAAATTGGTTTAACAATTTCATTTACTTCTGTAATGCAAATATGAGATTGTCTTATTTTGGAATATATCTGATCAATTAGATGCTATATGGACAACTAAGCCAACTTTATTTGATTTTGGATTTCCATGTAGATATATAATTGCTTGTCAGTGCCTTCAATTGACTCTCAGAAGCTATTTTTGAACTTGATATATTTGTCACAGCCCTTAACTGGCCTTTCATAAGTTCTGTTGTAATTAAATTATTATTGAATCTCATCATAGCATACATTTTTCTTTTCAGGTACATAAACTAATCCACATGTGGCTATGATTTGTTTGATTTTTTCATTACTTACATCTGCCTTATTTCTAAAGTTTACCTCTCTTATCTCCTCTGTTAATTGACAAGCAAAATGAATCTTTATCCCACTAACACAATTATAATGCATTGATTACATAGCCAAGATTTTAGCACAGTTTCTAGAAACACGATTATTTTGTCATATTTAAATGTATCTGTGTTTTTAGCTTATTTAAAAAACGATTACTAAAATAAAAAAATTTATTAAATAAAAAATTTATTTAAATTGATTTTTGTAGACTCCATTGGCATTTGGCAACACTGTTATTTGCTATGCGGTAAATGCACCTATGTTTCTTTTTAATCACTTAATCTGGTTCCAACGTCCTTCTTATTCTAAATGTAATTCCTTCTATTTTGAGAAGTTTCTCAATATCTGAACTTGAGAGAGAATATCATTTTTGTAATAAAAATAGTTTACCCAAACCTAACCATTTCACAATACATTTCCTATGCTTTCTATCCCGGTTCCTTCTATCATTGGGACCTAACTCCATTATCTACACTCACTATTGCATCTTTTTTTTTTTTTTAATTTTTTATTTGAAAGATATGGGGTACAATTTAGGGTTAGGTACACAAATGTTCATTATTCATGTACCTTTATTGATGAGGTGTGCCCCCCTCCCCTGGCAGTTTCCACTATTGACAATCCCGCCCCGCCCCCTGCCCTTCCCTGTTCAGGGTCTGCTTGTTAGTGAGAAAATGTGGTACTCATTCTTTGTTTCTGTAATAGCACACTCAGTATTATAGACTCTAAGTCTATCCAATTTGCTGCAAAGTTCACAATTTTGTTCTTTATAGCTGCCTAATAGTCCATTGTGTATATGTACCACATTTTTTTTCCTTTTAATTTTTTTTACGTTAAAGATGTGGGGTACAATTCAGGGTTAGGGTACCTGCATTTTGAACTACTGCATCTTTAATTTCTTTTTTTGTAGTAGCTCTTTGTTTGGACTATTATTAGCCTTTAAAGAACGACAAAACAAAACAGAGTGAAACTTTCTTTTGACCTCATTAACCACATGGCCTACTAGTATTTGTCTTCGTTTTATCATAAGGCTAAAAGCAATAGTTGTAACTTAGGGCCTTCTTCTCACCAAATCTTATTTCATTCTGAAAATATAATAAATAGTCTCTCTCCAAGGTTGACAATTGTCTTAAATACAATTTTATATAATAAGTGAACTTCAAGGGCAACAGCGCTCTAAGTCTTAAGAGTGTGGTTATTGGAGTTAGACTTCCTATGTTTAAATCTCAGCTCCACCATTTACTTGCGTCACACCCTTATTTGTAAAATAGTGATAATACACTATTTATTTATTTCATAAACTATTTTTTGAGTTGTAAGTGGTGTAATGTGCAAACAAAGCATTTATAATAGGGTCTATGATATGAATGAATATGTGGAACTCATTAGCTACTGTTACTATTTATAACTTCACTTTGACATTTTCTTTTATCTCAAGCAATTTTTCTGGATTCTTCACATGCTTGACTCCTTTTCATCTTATAATTTTGACTCTAATCTGAACTTCCCCAAGTTACTCCATGTATATTGATTTTGTTCTCACTTCAATCCATTCCTTCTATCACAGTGCTTTGTTTTGCTACTTTAAATCATTGGTTTTTTATTGCTTCTTATTCCTATTATTTGTTTTTAATATACTTATTTGTTTATGTATTATTTAATGTCACTCTGTATTGCAATATTTTCAATAGAAATAGAACCAATGAAAGCATATTTGTCAGGTTAATGACTCTGTCTTCAACACATAGTTTACTTTCCAGAAATATCCGCTGAACCCGTAAGTAACAACCATCCCTGTTATGTGAAATATCAGTTCCATTCAAATTGCTCTCAACTTTCAGAATGACAGTGTGAGGAGCCATGCTCAGTCCCCAGCAAAACTATACTGGTAAAAATTTAAAAAACAAACAAACTACTACTTAAAGTATCCACAAATGTTCTAAGGGCATATAGAAAATGACAATTTTAAACATATTGAAAGAAGTCTAAAGCCCCATAGAAAAATAATGATCTGTGGGACTTGGCCACATAACTAGGTCTCCCCTTCTCCCTATTCCTCAGGTCAGCATGTCAGAACTCCAATCCAGACATGAGTGGAAAAAACCTGCAGCTCCCTCCCCTCTCAGATTCTTCTGAAATAATACTGCATTGTCAACCTAAAGTGAGTGGCAAAGAGACAGACTCTCAAAAACAAAGTTTTTATTTGATAATAAAGACTGTAATTTGGGATATGCATACTATGATGAACTACAGGCATATCTAAGGGGGTTGGAAAAATGGGAAGATTTTAAATACAAAAATAAATTCATGGAAGCTATTTTGAAAAAAAATCATTGGTTACAGGGGCTTATTGCAGTAAGCAGCATTTGTTCATTGGTGGTACTGACTGTTACTAGGAGAGGGTCTTCATAAAAGTGGCTTATTTGAAAATTCTAGTTGGAAAAGTCCTTCCTGGAATTTCCATTTTTATGCCTTCATGCATGATGATTCTTCTTTTATGGGGTCCCAACTCCATTTTGTTAGGTCTTGAATGAAGTCTTTCTATTTTGGTACTGACCACTTTAACAGTATCTCATTGGAAGTTACAGGCTAAAGCATTTTCCAACCTCTGTCTTCAGCTTCAAATTGCATGCACTAATTTATAAATTAGCGTGGATGGGAGATCAGAATTTTACTTCCTCTATTTAGTCACCACCTCAAAAGACAAAGATCCTAACTCGAGAGCAACAGGCTAAAAAGATTTGTGACCTGATTGATCCTTCCCCACCTTGTTTTTAGGACCAAAAGCTCCACATCAGCAGAAGCAAGCTGAGAATACCAGCAGACACAGTCCCTACCCAACACTGTATTTATAATGAGAGAATACTGCTGCCCCTCCAACAATGGAGTAGTAACATGGAGATTCTGACTTAAGAATGAGGTGTTCTATAAGAAGAGAGCATTCCAAATCTCTCCTAAATGAAACTGGCTTTATATAAAACAGAGTGTAAAAAATTCAAACCCAAGACAATGATTGAAAACAATAGATATTAGTAAATAATTAGCAGGAGACTGGTAGCTAATAGAAAAGAAGAAACAAAATCATATACTAACTGGTTTATCAGGATACAAAAAGGAAAAAAGAAGCTTAAAAAGACCACTCTTGGGGTCAGAATAAATCTCAAATATTAGATTCAAAAGCTATTTCTGCAAAGAGATCCAATTTTCACTGAGATATATTTATGCAAACTGAGGTGTAATTTATGCTACAGGCCATTTTGGAAAATAAGAGAATAATCAGCTACAAATTAGGGGAGACAAAACTGAGTGTGATACTAAATAAGGCTGACAGCTTAAAAGATAAGTCAGAAAAAGTCACAGAAAGAGCTCTTTAAAAACCTCTGTCATCCCAGGGTAACTATGTACATAACTAAGACTGAGCTTCTTTTTTTTTTTTTTTTTTGAGTTGGAGTCTCACTCTGTTGCCCAGACTGGAGTGCAGTGGCCGCTCCCAGCCACCGCAGCCTCGACCTGCTGGGGCCGGCGATCCTTCCGCCTCAGCCTTCCAGGTAGCTGGAACTTGAGCTTCTTGAGAAAGAGAATCAGAGGCTTCACACTGAAGGGAAAGTGGAAATGACTGAAATGGTCTAGCCAAGTCTTTCCACTCCTCCTCTTTCACACACAGACACACACACACACACACACACACACACACACACACACACAGAAACAACAATAAACAAGTCTAGGAGATAATTAGAGGAAATTAGTGTCTAGAGCTGCTATAATACATTACTTAAAAATTCCTGCTTTCACAAAATCTACAAGACATACAAAGTAATGGAAAAATGTAATCCTTATATAGGAAGAAAAAGAAGACAACCCTCATAAAACAGTTGGTATATGATTTAGTTTTTCCTTTTCAATGAGCTACCAGCTTCCGGTTAATTACTATCTACTGTTTTCAAAACTGCTTGAATTTTTTACACTCTGTTTTAAATGGTTGTGCCTAGATATTGGATTTAACAGATAAAGATTTTAAAGACGTTACTGTAGAGACTTGGAAAAAAAAAAAAAAACTAAAGAAATGTTGCATAAAGAAATAAGGAAGCTTTGATGATAACTGTTTGATATTAAATAAAAGAAATGTAAGTTGTAAAAGTAAACCAAATAGAAATTTTGGAATTGAAAAATGCAATAACTAAAATACAAAAAAAAATTTCACCAGAAGGGATCAGCAGCTGACATAGACAGACAAATGAAAGAATCAATAAACTAAAAGACAGATTGATAAAGACTATATAATTTGAAGTTCAGCAACAAAGAATGACTGAAATGAATATAGCCTCAAAAAAATGTGAGAAAGCATTAAGTATATAAAATATGAATAATGTGAGTATTAGGAGGAGAATAGAGAGAGATGGAGAAGAAAACTATTGTAATAAACAATGGTTGAATATCTCACAATTTTATAAAACAGATATTAATCTCACATCCATGAAGCTCAATAAAGTACTAGTAGGATAAATATGGAGAGATCCACATCCAGACACATAATAGTAAAAATGAAAGATAAAACCAATAAGAAAAATATTAAAGAAACAAGAGTAAAATAACTAGGCATTTGCCAAAGAATCTAATGAGATTTACAGCAGACATATTCACATAAACAATGAAAACTTGAAAATAATGGAATATCATACACAAAATACTGAAAGTAAAAACAAAATGTGTTATACAAACATTTTATATACAGTAAAATTATCTTTTAAATATGAAGGCAAAATAAATACATGCCCAGATTTTTAAAAAATTTAGAGATAATTCATTACTAGCAAACAGACAATCTAATCAGTGTATATTTTTCCTCTTTTCTTCTTCACAGAGTTAAAAACAATTTTATAAATGTTTCTGCATATATGTTTATGTATTGTTTGGGTCATAACATATAGAAAAAAACATATTTGATAGAAGAAGGAAAGATATGTGCGACAACAAAGTTGCATTAGGGGAAGAATATGGTATCATATAGTAATTTCAGTCCAAAGGAATGAATAAAGAGAACCAGAAAATTTTTTAAAGAATTAATACAGTTAATTATCTGTATATGTGGATTTGTTTCAGTAGATTCAACCAATCATGAATGAAAAAAATATTTTTTTAATTGTATATGTACTGAACATGCATAAACTATTTTCTTGTCATTATTTCTTAAATAATACAATATAACTAATATTTACACAAAATTTACATTGTATTAGGTATTATAACTAATTCAGAGAGTATTTAAAGTATAGAGAATGTTGTGCATAGGTTATATAAAAATACCACATTCTTTTATATCAAAGATATGAGCAACCATGGATTTTGGTATCCATGAGCAGTCATAGAACAAATTCCTCACAGATATCAAAGGACAGCTTTATAGCAAACTTTATAAATGTATATATTGCTTCTTTCTTCTCTCAGTTAATTTGATTGGCATAAAATTATAAAAAATAATAACTCTGTCAACTTATTATTGGGAATGCGACCTGTGTGTGTTTAAAGGGAAGTTGGAATACAGATAATTATAAGTATCATTTCTATATTGCACTGGAATTAAGTATACATCTGAAATAATTTCTCATAAGTAAAAATACACATTGTAAGCCTGAGACCAACCAATGAGAAAGTTGCTCAAAGATATACACTAAAATATTTTAAATAAATTACAATTTTATGTAAAATATCTACTTAAGACAAAATAAAATAAAAAGTTAAAAGGCAGAAGAGAGTAATGAAACACATAGAAAACAAAAAGTTAAATGGCTGAATTAAATTTAATTTTATCTGTGACAAAATTAAAATGAGAATCAACAAAATTGGCACATCTTTACCTGCACTAAAAAAAGAAAAATAATCAAATTATTGAAATTAACCCCAAATTTAATTTAAAATTAAATTAAACTCTTTGATAAAAGAAGGAAAGATATGTATGAGAGCAAAGTTACATTAGAGGAAGGATATGGTATCAGACAGTAATTTCAGTCTAAAGGAATGAATAAAGAGAACCAGAATTTTTTTTTTTTTTCAAAGAGTTAGTATAGTTGACTGTCTGTATACATGGATTTGCACCTGTGGATTCAACCAATCATGAATCAAAAAATATTTTTTAATTGCATTTCTAATCTTATAGAAATAAAAGATATAAAGCAATACCTTGAATAAATGTAGACCAAAATATCAGATAACTAAGATAAAATATATACATTTCCAGAAAGACAAAAGCCACTGAAATGATCTAAATAAAGTAGAAATAGACTATCTGAATAGACTTTAAGTTAAGTGATTGAATTTGTAATAAAATCAAGCTCCCACAATATAAAGCTCAGATACACATGACTTATCTGTTGAATTCTACCAAACTTTATAGAGTTAATGCCAACTTTTCATATACTTTTCCAAATAAATAGAAGAGAAATAAACACTTCCCATCTTATTTAGTGAAGTCAATGTTAAATGCATACCAAAAGAAGACAAAGCCTTAAAATAAAAAAGGAAAACTGCAAAATGTTATCTTTTATAAATATAGAAGCAAATTTTTTAACCAAAATATTTGTAACTTGAATTGCATACCACATATAACCTGATAAAGAATATCTATGAAAAGCCTACAACTAAAACACTTGATGGTGAAAGACTGAATGCTTTCTTCATAAAACCAAAAACAAGACAAAGATGTTTTTTCTCACAACTTCTATTTAACATTGTATTAGAGATTCTAGCTTGGACAATTAAGCATAAAATGAAATAAGATGCATCCAGAATTAAAGATATTAAACTAACTCATCTGCAAATGCCATAATCTTGTATATAGAAAATCTTGAAGATTCTATTTAAAAACTACTAGAACTAGAAAGTGAGTTCATCAAGGTTGTGTCATTTATGATTAGTACACAAAAAATAAAGAACATTTCTCTAAATTTGCAATGAGTACTATGAAAGCAAAATTGACAAAGTAATTTACTTTTTAAAAACATTAAAATAAAATAATACAAATAAATTTTAGAAAAGAAGTACAAAGTTTATACTAAGAAATTTACACAATATTGTTGAAACAAATTAAAAATGTACATTTATGGAAAAATGTTCTATCGTAATAAAACAGAAAATGGACTATTGTTAAGATGGCAACACCATCAATTGATCTTTGGATTTAACGGAATTCCTATCAAAATTCCAGCTCATTTAAAAAAAAAATGACAAACTGACCCTTAAATTCATATGAAAGTTAAGAGCAACAAAGTACCTAAAATAATTTTAAAAAGAAAGTTGGAGGACTCACACTGCTGTTCAAGATTTACTACAAAGTTTCAGTAATTAAGATGCTTGGTACCTGCATAAGAATAGATATATATATCATCTGAATATAAATAAACACATATTTATTGTCAGTTGATATTTGACAAAGATATTAGACAATTAACTGAAGACATAATATATGCCCCAACAAGTGTTGCTAAAAGAATTGGATACCCACACAAAAAAATTTACCCTTATGGATCAAAGACATAAATGTGAGACTTTTAAAATCAAAAAACCCTGAAAAGGACAAACTCTAAGGGGCAGATCATTATGATCTTGGACTTCAGATATGACACAAAAAACAGAATCAGAAAAAGGAAAATTGCTATAAAATATTCAATATCATTAGCTATTAGGAAAATGAAAATTAATTTTAGCCTCACTAAGATAGCTATAATTAAAAGACAGATAATGGTAAGTGTTGACAAAATGCACAGAAATTGAAAATCTCATACACTGTGAGGTTTTTGTTTATTTTGTTTTAAATCAGTCTCTCACTCTGTCACCCAGGAAAGAGTGCAGTGGCATGTACGTGGCTATTGGAATCTCAACCTGTTGGGCTCAGGTGGATCTTCTGCAACAGGCTTCCATGTCGCTGAAACTACAGACATATGCAACCACATCTGGTTAATTTTTTGATTGAGACTGGTCTCAAACCCCTGGGCTCAGGCAATCTTCATGCCTCCGCCTCCCAAAGTGCTGGGATTACAGGCCTGAGCCATCGCGCCCTGCCTACACTGTAGTTTTAATTTTTTTTAAAAAGTGCAGCCCCTTTGAAAAACAGTCTAGCCATTTCTTTAAATACTAGACATGATTACCAAAAGATGCAGAAATTCTAATAATTGGAAATATATCTCATAGAAATAAAAATACATTCACACAAAAACTTTTGCACACATGTTAGACACAGAGGCATGTACCTGTGGTCCCAGCTGCTTAGGACACTGAGACAGGAGAATCACCCAAGCCCAGGAGCTTGAATCATGCCTGGGCAGCAGAGTAAGACCCCATCTATTTTAGAAAATTAATTAACAAAATTTTAAAAATTAAATGTCTATACACATGTTTATAGCTGTATTATTCATGTTAACTGAAAACTAGAAACAATCCAAATGTTCAACTGATACATAAATGTGTAATATATTCGTGTTTTTAAATGGTTAAATGAAACAAAATAATTTTTAAACATTCTTAAATAAACATAACTTGAGAAAAATGTAAAATTGCTCTGTTCTCAACACTGATTTCCAAACTGACATATTGCTTTGCTTTTAAGACCACGTTTAAAGCATCTGTTGATGGTTTCACTTCTGTTCTTCTCAAAAACAGACAACTTTTGCTTCATTTAAACTTATCTAATGTCCCTCTTTTATTGTACTTGTAATATCAACTCCGGATTAAAATCTTCACATCACCTTTTTTTTCATTGTTATTTTAGATCGGGGATATACATACATGTTTGTTTCATGGACGTATTGTGTGGAATTGGGCATGGGTCTCAGGTGACCTACTCCCCAGAAAGTGAAGACTATACCAATAGGTAATTTCTAAATTCTAAACTTCCTATCTGCCTTTCCCCTTATTGGTGTCCCAGTGTCTATTATTTTGATCTCTGTGGCCATTTAGTTCCTTCATATCAGTGAGAACATGTGATGTTTGGTTTTCTGTTTCTGAGTTGGTTCACTTAGTATGATGTTCTCCAGCTCCACCCATGTTGCTGCAAATGATTTCATTCTTTTTTATGACTGTGTAATATTCCATGGTGTATATATACCACATTTTCTTTATCCAGTCAATCATTTGTGGTCACTTAGGTGGGTTCTATGGTTTTGCTATTATGAATAGTGCTGAAATGAATGTAAGATTGCAAGTATCTTTTTTACATATTGATTTCTTTTCCTTATGGTAGATCCCTAGTGGTGGGATTGCTGGGTCAAATGGTAATTGAATTTTTAGTTCTATAAGAAATCTCCATACTGTTTTCCATAGGGGCTGGACTAGTTTACAATCCCACCAACAGAGAATGAGTGTTCCCTTTTCTCTGCAACCAAGTAGTTCTTCGACATTCTAAATAATGGCCATTGGACTGCTGTGAGGTGATACTCATTGTGGTTTTAATTCACATTTCTCTGATGGAAATCTTCATATCAACTTTGAATCTTTTCCCACTCCTCTGTTTCTTTATTCAGTCAACCACAGTGAACTATTTATTCCTTCATATCCTTATTTTCTGGCCTGGCAATCTACTCTCACACTTAATCTACTCTCACACTCATAGAATGATATGAATAGTAGAAATATGATGGTAAGTATCATTGCTTTCTAAATGCACCATATCTAGTTGTGTAAACTAATCATATATGATCTAAGTTATTTTTCACCTGCATTTGAAATTCTTTAATATTCCACCTAAATTTTAACAAGCTCTTTTCCAAATACTTATTCTTAATGCATTTTATATAATTTTTATTTTTATTCATGAAGCTATATTTACCTTACGAAGGAAAACATCATTTTTGGAGTTTAACAAATATATCTTAGTCTGATCTTACATTTACAATTTATAACATCTACAGGTAATTATTATCTTAGTCTGTTTTCTGCTGCTATAACAGAACACCACAGACTCAGTAATTTATAAAGAAAAGAAATTAATTTCTCACAGTTCCAGAGGCTAGAAAATCCACTAGTCTATCAGAGGCAACAGACAACGGGTTTTGTGTTGTATCATAAATAGCAAAATGACAAGCTAACATATAAGGCAGGGAGAGGCATGAGGGGCCTGGAATAATTTTATTACAACCCATTCTGGCAGGAACTAACCCACCTCCATGTCAATCCCATTAATCCATTCATGAGTACTTCGCCCTGTGACCCAATCACCTCTTCCTAAGCCCTACCTTCCAACACTGTTGCAGCAAATAAACATCGGGCGACACATTCAAACCAAAGCAATGATAACAATGTAAGTAAAAAAAATTAAAACTATAAATGTATATCAAGAGAATGTGGGTAATTAGTCTTCTGATTGTGTTAGTTTTTAACTTATTAAATTATTACCTCTCTCAGACTGCTTGTTGTTTCAAATCTTGAGAGATTCTTAAGGGAAACCATGTAATGTATTTTTCCTCTTAGAAACATAAAGGCATGTCTTAATAAATGGAACCATTAAATATTAAAATTTGATTTGAGAACCTGAACCTCCAATGTGGATTTGATTTATCAGGCCTATGTAATTCCTTAAAAAGCAATAACATAATGCTATAATTTTTTTTTTTTAATTTATTGTAGAGATGAGGTCTCACCAAGTTGCCCAGGCGGGTCTCAAACCCGCGGACTCAGGCAATCCACTCACCTCAGCCTCCCAAAGGCGTGGGATTACAGGCTGAGCCACCGAGCCCGGCTTATAATTTTTAATTAATCTGTCTACATCTCTTTTTAGGAAATATATTAGACTTAGTCTAAGAATTAAGGGATGACTTAATATTTCAACAAATGTCATCAGATTAGTGTTACCATAAGCATCTCAGTTCTAATTCAGTAAAAGAGGAAGGGTTTAAATGGCTAAAAAAAATTAAATACATGGCATACAATAATTGTATTTCTTAATTAAATCTTCATGTACATATATATTCAAAGATTGTTGAAATATAAATGCATTTAGGGAGATACTTCCAGCATAAAAATCTGAAAAATAATTTGGTTTTTTTGTGGAATGAGTGAAACACAGTACGTTAGATAGCTAAAACTATGATGCTAAGCTGGATTTAAAAAAACTTCCAGAATTTATTTTTACATAAATGAATTATATAAATTTTTAAACTTATTGCTATGAACTATATTAATCCTTTTTTTTGTAATCTGTCTGTGCTGCACAATAAATAATAAGAATGACTCTCTTAAAACTTCCCAATGTAAATGTTACCATCTTTTCTCTACAGATATGGGTAATTTTACCATCCCAGTGAATGTATCTTTCTTTTTGAAACTAAATAGCAACAAATACAAAGCATCATTTTATTTTGTTAAACACTTATAAAATTACCATTCCCTAGAAAATTCATTGAGTTACCAGCAATTATTATTTACAGAGGCAAAACAAATATCATAATTTCAGGATAATATTATTCAATGTCTAATAAAGAGGTTTTATCATATTAAAAGATTTGGGGAAATCTAGTCCAACCTCTGTTTCAAACTACCTTTGTTACATTGAGTGAGTTATTTCCCAGCTCTTGTCATTTCATTGTTCTATCTATAAAATAAAGTTGGACAACATTATTTCTAAATTTTCCTTAGAGCTTGAATACTGTACCCTGCTCTCTTTGTTTGATGATTTGTCATCAAGTTTATAAAGTGAATGCCAGGTACTGTAGCAAACTAATAGTAACATAAATTGTGGTAGATGATTGTATTTATTTTCAGAATGGTTAAACATCTGAATATTTAAAATGTAGTCTACCGATGTAATACAACTTTATTCATTTGCTGCTGAAACTCTATGTAAACGAATATAAATATACAAGGAACAGGTTAACTCACCTGGTGTGAGATAATGGGTACACACTTAAATTCATTACATTTTCAAAGGTTTCACATGGCTGCCTGTTAGCAAATATTAGAACTATGATAAATCAGCCTAAGGGTAAGACTTGATCTTGTCGACCATTGTAAATTATCTTATCAACAATTCACAATAATATAGTAATGTCATTGAAAAATAAATCACAGTCTATGCATTTAATTTTGTTAGGAAACAAAATTAGATGCTTTCTTATGCTGATATCATATTTGATTTTTAATGACAGATGAAATAACCTGAAGTTATGTGTAATAAATAGATGAAAATATAATAATTTGTATATTTACATTTTGGGTCTCAATTAACGTTATCACTGGACATAAAACCACATAAATTTAATCTAACAATTTTAGATTTCAAAAGTCATCTTTCAGAAAGTGCGAGCCAAAGTAAAACCTGATAACTGTAGTTAGCAATATTATAATGTATACTTGAAATTTGCTAAGAGAGTAGACATTAAGTGGTCTCATCACAGAAAAAGAAAAAATAACCATATAAGTTGATGGATATGTTAATTAGCTTGATTGTAATTATTTCTCAATGTTTGTATATGTGTATAATGCATATACATATTTATACATATATAATGTATATATACATATATATCTATATATTTGTTTTACATCTTTTTTTTTCTTTTTTTGAGTTGGAGTCTCACTCTGTCACCCAGACTGGAGTGCAGTGGCTGCTCCCGGCCACCGCAGCTTCGACCTGCTGGCCTCCGGCGATCCTTCCGCCTCAGCCTTCCAAGTAGCTGGAACTACAGGCGCGCGCTACCACGCCTGGCTAATTTTTTGATTTATTGTAAAAATGAGGTCTCGCTTGCCCAGGCGAGTCTAGAACCCACGGGCTCAGGCAATCCACTCACCTCAGCCTCCCAAAGGCGCGAGATTACAGGCTGAGCCACCGAGCCCGGCTTTACATCTTAAACATATACAATTTTTGTTTGCCATTTGTACCTCAATAATGTTGAAAAGAAAAAGAAAAGCATCATAGAAAATCATACAAAGGAGAGTACTAGAACAAAACAGAATAAGAGAAAAATATAAAAAGTGAACAATGTAAAGAAAAAACATCTGTGTAAATGACGTGCATATCTGTGTGTACCCACACATGTAAATACAAATTTAATTTATATATTTAAGTAAAATTAGAATGTTAATGGTGGCATTATTAAGTGATTACAGCAATCTTTGTCAATTGCAATGAAAAGACACCATAACTACAGTCTGCAGACAGAGGTTATTGTAGGAATCACGTGAGGAAAAACAAAAGCCAGGGAAACTATCTGAGCACATGAGCAGTAAGTATGAATACCAGTGATTCACAGAAAGGAGTATATTCAGAGTCCCATGGCTAACTGAAGAAATATCTCAGCCTTGTTCAGAATAAAATCTGAGCTTAAGTGACCTTGTGGGTACATGATATTCACATTGCTTGAGAAACAATGTGATTGCATCTACTTAAAAAAAAAATAACAAAATAGCAAATACTTTTATAACACTGTGGCTTATTACATAACATGAACATTTTAAGAACTTTGTATGACTGTTCATTCTAGCATAACACTAATGATAATAAGTACTGTTATTATTCAATCAAACTGTTGAAGAAATTGAGGCATGAACTTATTAAATTACTTGTCCAAGGTCACATAGCAGCAGTCAGAATGTAAACTGAGGCAATATGCTCTAGAGTTTATTTCTTCAACACCTAGGAGTAGTGTCTAGCAATAGGAGTAGCGTCCTTCAAACCTAGTCTATATGTATTGTCCTTTCCTACCCAATACACTGCAATAGTAAGACAGAAGGGTCTGTATTTGGATTGTCTTCTTCAGATCTCAGGACCTCTATTCACGTGCTGTGTGCAAATAAACCCTGAACGGTCTCTATGTGCTTCATTGTTGTAGCCTTTATTTTATTGAACGATTGAGCAAATTGGGTGTCATTCTTCTGCATATAGATATCCAATTTTTCTAGCATAATTTATTAAAGAGGGTGTCCTTTTCCCACTAAATATTTTTGGTGCCTTTATAAATAGTAAGCTGGCTGTAAATATTTGAACGCGTTTCTGAGTCTGTTTCATTGCTCTGTGTGTTTGGTTTTATACCAATGTTGTTCTGTTTGGTTATTATAGTCTTGTAATCTAGTTTGAAGTCATGTAGTGTGATGCCTCCAGTTCTATTCTTTTTGCTCAGGATTACATTGGCTAATTGAGCTATTTTTTGGTTCCATACATATTTCAGAATTTTTTTTCTAATTCTGTGAAAAATGGTGTTGGTACTTTGATGGGAATTTTATTGAATCTGTAGACTGTTTTGAGCAATATGGTCATTTTAATGATATTACTTCTTCCTATCCATTAGCATAGAGTGTGTTTTCATTTGTTTGTGTTCTCTTCACTTACTTTATTCTGTAATTTTCCTTGTAGAGATCTTGCATCATTTTTTATTGTTAGATATTGTATTTTTTTGGAAATATTGTAAATGGAATTCTTGTTTTGATTTGGTTCTCAGTTTATTATTGGTGTATAGAAACACTACTAATTTTTGTATGTGAATTTTATATCCTACAATTTTATTAAATGCATCAAACCTAGAATTTTTGGGGTGGAGTCCTTGGAGTTTTCTAAATTTAAGATAATATTATCAGCAAAGAAAGGTAATTTGATTTCCTTTTTGTTCGTTTGATAATTTTGATTTATTTCTCTTGCCTGATTGCTCTGACTAAAACTTCCAGTACTATGGTGAATAGGAGTGGTGAAAGTGGTCATCTTTGCCTTGTTCAGGACCTTAGAGTAAAGTCTTTCAGCTTTTCCCCATTCAATATGATGTTAGCTATGTGTTTGTCATATATGGCCTTTACTATTTTGAGGTATGTTCCTTCTATTTCTAGTTTGTTGAGAGTTTTTTTTATCATGAAGGACTTTTGAATTTTACCAAATACTCTTCTGTATCTATTGAGATGATTATATAATGTGTCCTTCATTCTGGTGATGTGAGGTGCTTTGTTTATTGATTTGCACATGATGAACCACACTTGCATCCCTGTTATAAATCCCACTTGGTCATAGTGTATATTAATCTTTTTAATGTACTTTTGAATTGATTTGCTAGCATTTTTTTAGCTTAGAAAATATAATTTATTTAAAAACTAAACTAGAAAGAAAGGAAAGAGAGAAAGGAGATTCACCTCCCCAAGGTAGGGAAGGGGCCAATGCTTAAGAAAACATGGCCTAGCCATAGCTCAAGGAGTGCATGGTCATACCATAGCTTAGCAAGGTGATGGCCCATGTGCTAGTATTTGTTGAGAAGGTTTTTACCTACGGCCTTACTAGTTAGCAAGAGCTCTTTTATCTTTACTTTTTTAAATTTTGCATTGTAAAGATGTGGGGTACAATTCAGGATTAGGTATGTGATCATTGTACAGGTAAAGTTTAGGCCTCCCTTTGGTCCCCACTTTGCCTGGTTTGAGATCAGGTACCCTTATTGATGTTGTGTCACTCCCCTTTTGCTGCCTTGACTTCCTCAGTATCCCGCTACTGCCAATCCCTTTCTTATAGTGTTATGGTAAGTGTTCAGGGTCCACTTATGAGTGAGAACATGTGGTACTCTGTTTTTTGTTTCTGTGATCGATCACTGAATATGACAGACTCTAAATCCATTCTAGTTGCTGCAAAGTCCATATGTTTGTCCTTCTTTTTGGCTGCATAATATTCCATTGTGTATATGTACCACTTTTTAAAATCCAGTCCAGTTTCAATGGGCAGCACAGTTGGTCCCATGTTTTTGCTATTGTGAATAGTGCTGCAATAAACATGTGTCTGCAGGTATCTCTTTTGTAGAATGATTTCAGTTCCTTTGGGTATATTCCCAGTTTGGGGATAGCTGAGCTATATGGAAGGTCAATGTCAAGTTCTTTTAGAAACTGCCACACTGTTTTTCAAGAGGTTGCACTAGTTTGCATTCCCACCAGCAGTGTAGAAGCATTCCTTTTTCTCTGCATCCTTGCCAGCATCTGTTGTTGTCTGCTTTATTAATGATTACTATTCCTACTGGGTTGGGGGGTATCTCAATGTGGTTTTGATTTGCATTTCTCTAGTGATTAGTGAGGCCGAGCACTTTTTCATGTGTCTGTTGGCTGCCCATATACCTTATTTTGAGAAATATCTAGCCATGTCTTTGCCCACTTTTTAATGAGGTTGTTTTTTTTTTTTTCTTTCAGTATGTTTGAATTCCTTGTGGATCCTTGTGGATCCTGGATGTCAGGCCTTTGTCAGATATACAGGCAATTTTTTTCCCCATTCTGTAGGCTGTCTCCCCACTCTCCTGATGGTTTCTTTTGCTTTGCACAAGCTTTTCTGTTTGATGAGGTCCCACTTGTCTATCTTATCTCTTATGGCATGGGCACTTGGGGTTTTGATCAGGAATTGGTTACCAGTTCCAATTCCCATAAGGGTGTCTCCTGCATTTTCTAAGGTTTCTCTTGGATTTTCAAGGTATTGAATCATATCATCAGCAAAGAGGGATAGCTTGACTTCCTCTTTTCCTATTTGGATTCTCCTGATTTCTTTCTCTTGGCTGATTGCTCTAGCTAGGACTTCTAACACTATGTTAAATAGTAAGGGTGAAGGTCGGCTGCCTTGTCTTTTATGGTTTTCAGGGGAAATGATTTCAATTCTGTCTGTTTAGCAATTTGTTGGCTGTGGGTTTATTATGGATGGCTTTTACTATTTTGAGGTATATTCCCTCTATGCCTAGGTTCAAGGATTTTTATCAAGAAGGGATGCTGGATTTTATTGAAAATTTTTTCTGTTTCTAATGATATAAGCATGTGATTCCTATTTTTACATCTGTTGATGTATTTAATTATATTTATGGTTTTGCAGATGCTGAACCAGACCTGCATTCCAGGAATGAAACCTACTTGGTCATGGTGGATAGTTTTTGAGATATGTCTTTGGATCCGATTGACTAGAACCTTGCTGAGTATTTTTGCATCTATGTTTATCAGGGATATTGGCCTGTAGTTTTCTTACTTTGTTGAATCTTTATCCAGTTTGGGTATCAGTGTGATGTTAGCTTCATAAAATGATTTGGGGAGAGTTCCATTTTTCTTTCTTGATTGCTCAGAATACTTTCAATAGGATTGGTATCAGCTCCTCCTTGTATGCTATGTAGAACTCCGCTGGAAAGCCATCTGGTCCAGGGCTTTGTTTTGTAAGTAGTTTTCTTATGATGGAGTTGATTTCCTGGGTTTTTACTGGTCTATTTAATATCTCAATTTCTTCTTGTTTCAAGCTTAGGAGGTTGTATGATGTCAGAAAGTCTTCCATTTTATTTAGTTTTTCGAGTTTGTTTCCATACAGGTGTGCATAGTAATGTCTGATAATTTTTTGTATTTTTTCAGGGTCTGTTGTGACTTGATCTTTTGCATTCCTGATTGTGTTTATTTGAGGCTTTTCTCTCTTTTTCTTGGTCAATCTGGCAAGGGGTTCATCAATCTTGTTTATCCCTTCAAAGAACCAGCTTTTTGTTTCACTGATTTTTTTCTAT